>VYZT01041025.1:391-11405 GCA_013400735.1 Pomatostomus ruficeps
GGAAAGGAAAGGAAAGGAAAGGAAAGGAAAGGAAAGGAAAGGAAAGGAAAGGAAAGGAAAGGAAAGGAAAGGAAAGGGAAAAGGAAAAGGAAAAGGAAAAGGAAAAGGAAAAGGAAATAAATAAAAGGAAAGGAAATGAAAGGAAATGAAATGAAAGGAAATTAAAGGAAAGGAAATGAAAGGCAATAAAAGGTTTCCTCTCTCCCCCCTAGGGCATGGACTACCTGGGCTCCTGCCAGTACGTGCACCGGGACCTGGCAGCCAGGAATGTCCTGGTGGAGAGCGAGAACCGGGTGAAGATCGGGGACTTTGGGCTGACCAAGGCCATCGAGACGGACAAGGAATATTACACGGTCAAGGACGACCGCGACAGCCCCGTCTTCTGGTACGGCCGCGGGCCAGGGCCCTCTGCTCCAGCCCTGAGATGTTTTTGTGAGACCTGAGACAGACCAGGAGAGCACGGATCTCTCCCCTCCTTTGGGTGTTGGTCTCTAATTTCAGCGCCTCGCTGCAGAACACACATTATTTATAATTTTTATTATTTTCACTCTTGCTGTGCCATTTTAATTTACAAGCAGGGGCTCTGCTGTGGCTCCTGAGCAGCCCTGGCTGCACGGGAGCAGCGCTGGGAGCTGGGCTGTGACGCTGTCCCCCCTGTCCCCAGGTACGCCCCCGAGTGTTTGCTGCAGAGCAAGTTCTACATCGCCTCCGACGTGTGGTCCTTTGGGGTGACGCTCTACGAGCTGCTCACCTACTGCGACTCCGAGTCCAGCCCCATGGCTGTAAGTGCAGGGCACAGAAATGCTCCAATCCCGTTATTCAAAATAATTGTAATTATTTTTGGCAATGAGAATTGCAGGCTGATGGGGTGGGAGGTCCTTAACGCTCATTTCATCCCGCCCCTTCCCTGGGGAACACCTCCCTCCAGTCTCTCCGGGTTTATCCCGGGCTGAGGGATCCCCGGCTGATCCCGCTGTCCCCGCAGGAGTTCCTGAAGATGATCGGCCCCACGCAGGGACAGATGACGGTGGCGCGGCTCGTCAGGGTCCTGCAGGACGACAAGCGGCTGCCACGGCCACCAACCTGCCCCGAGGAGGTGAGGGAGGGATGGATGGAGGGATGGATGGATGGATGGAGGGATGGATTCATGGATGGATAAATGGATCCATGGATGGATGGTCAGTCCCTGTCTGGACACTGGTCCAGCCCCAGAGGGGTCACACCTCCCTGACTCCATAGATGGATGGATGATGGATAAATGGATGGATCCATGGATGGATGGAGAGCTGGATGATGGATCCATGGATGAATTCATGGATGGGTGGATGGATCCATGGATGAGGGATGGAGGGATGAATTCATGGATGGATGGATCCATGGGTGGTCAGTCCCTGTCTGGACCCCGATCCAGCCCCAGAAGGGTCACACTTCCCTGGCTCCGTGGATGAATGGATCCATGGATGAGGGATGCATGGCTGGTCAGTCCCTGTCTGGACCCCGATCCACCCCAGAATGGTCACACCTCCCTGGCTCCATGGATGAAGGATGGATGGATGGATCCATGGATGAATTCATGGGTGGATGGATGATGGATAAATGAATGGATCCATGGATGAGGGATGGATCCATGGATGAGGGATGGATGGATCCATGGGTGGTCAGTCCCTGTCTGGACCCCGATCCACCCCGGAATGGTCACCCCTCCCTGGCCCCGCAGGCCTGGCTCCTGGGACAGGAAACCTTCCGGAGAGGCATTCCCAAGGTTTCCAAGCGTTGCTTTAAGCTGATTTTTGATCTGAACATTCCCAAGCTCCCGGTGTCCCTCCAGAGGGGTCAGGGAGGTGCTGTAGTGCCGGGATCCATCAGAATTCCCTGGGAATCCCTGATGCTGGGGTGCAGCTCCCCAGCTGTGTTCGAGAGCTGCACTGACACAAAGCTCCCTGCCCAGCACCCGAGCTGTTCCTGCTCCTTCAGGGACACGCTGCTCCGCTGGCAAACCCCGGGGAACGTTTAAATCCTTCAAAAAGCTCCCTGATTCCGTTCCCAGGTGGATCAGCTGATGAGGAAGTGCTGGATCTACAAGCACGACGAGCGCACCACCTTCCACAACCTGATCCAAGGCTTTGAAACCATCATGAGCAAAATGTAATTAAATCGGTTTTGCTGCCGTCAGGACTCCGAATGCCCAGCAAACTCTGTACGCCCAAGGCTGTTCCTATTTTTTTTTGTTTTTTACTCCTGTAATTTGTACTCTGGCTGGGCTGACGGGGTTATAAAAGATTCTTTTGCCAACAGATCCAAGAGTTGGATTAAAAGAATTGAAAAGTTTGGGCAGGATCAGCTCCGGCGCCCTTTGCTGCTGTCACTGCGGGGCAGTTTGATCCAGTGCCACAGCTGGGGTTGCCCTGATGGGAGCTGGGAAAATCCCTGCGTTTCTGAGCTCAGAGCTCAGCCCCTGCAGAGGAGAGAGCTCCGTTCGGCATTTCAGAGCTGGCCGAGAAAATATCCCTCACAGGCACTTAAATTCCGGTAACAAACAGAACAACTTCGGCGTGAAAATACGGGGGAGGCCAAATTCCCGGCTCTTTTTAACCCAGCAGGCCCCAGCCCTGAGCTCTTACAGGTATTGAAAATAAAAAGTGTTCAAAAAAAAAAAAACCACCCCCAGAAGCGTGGAGGGATGGGGACAGCTCGGTGAGACCCCAATTTAGGGATAAAAAATTGGATTTTCCTGACTCCGCTCCCACCTTCTGCCTTCCCTGTGAGGGAAGGAGTTCATGGAGATGGAAAAGACCCCCCAATCCATGGCCTGAGCACCCAGGGGTGTCCCTGGAACGGGAACCCCTCAATTAAAGATTTTGGCTCAGGCTCAGCCCCTGAGTGTGTAACTGGAACCTTCTGCTGGGCCGTGATTTTCCCTCCCGCACCCGGAGCAGGAAAACGCTCTGAAGAGATGCTCGAGTTTTGGCAATAATGGAAAAGAGGTCTATATCTATAAATATATATAAATATATATAAAAAAAATTGTAATTATGAGCTCCCAGGAGGTCAGATTTATTTTTACAGTGTTACTGTTTCTGTATGTCACGTAGGAAGCTGAATTCAATCCCTAAGCACTTTGTTACTCTTTATACAAACAAGTCTAATAAAGAAATTTTTTTTTTTTTTCTCCACGTGCCTCAGAGCAGAGTTTTTAAAACGGGAATTACGTTCTTTAAAAACCTTTTCTTACCTTTCCCTTCGGGGCCGTTTTCCTCGCACAGAAATCCACGGGAATTAAGTACCAAGGATTTATTTTCATTGAAAAGTGTAACAAGTTTTGAGAAAGTTGCATATACAAACAAATTGAAACAAAATATTACGAGTGAATCCCTCAGTACGCACAGGCAGAATCCCAGCAAAGCTCCTGGCTCCCGTTCCTGGAGCAGCTCAGGGAGGAGCGATTTTTGATCGGGATTTTTTTTTTTTTTTAAGCTTTGAAAAATGTGGATCCTGAGCACATCCCAAAGCTTGAATTCAAGGCAAAGTTTAAGACTTTAATTTAAAAAAAAAAACCAAAAATCAGTATTGAAAAATGGCTTCAGGGTTGTCTAGCAAGGGAAAGGGAGGAGGAGGTGGCTCCTGGGGCACTGAGCCCAGCTGGATTTGCAGCAGAATTCCAAGGGGGAAAAGCCTCGGAATGAGGGCAAAGCCTTGGAATGAGGGCTGGCTCCTGGTTCTGCCCCGCTCCGCTGGCTGAGGGCAGGATTGCAGATCTGCAGAGGAGAACGGCTCGAGCCAGAGCTGGGAAGAAGCTAACAATACAAAAAGTCTTTCCAAAAAAAAACCAAAAAAAGGGAAAATCCACTCCAAACTGGGCAGTTCTGTCCCGTACCTGTGCCACGCGCTGGGAATGGCCTCCTCCGTGGAAAAGCTGTGGATTCGCAGCCTGAAAACAGCCCAAGGTGATTCCACCGTCCAGGATCAGCTCTGCAGATCCCAGGGAACATTCCGGGCAGCACAGGAGAGCCTCTCCCTTGCAGGGTTTCTTGGGAACGTCACCGAGGCTCTGGGAATACATTTGGTATCGCTCCGGTCCAGGATGGAGGAGAAGAAAAACTAAAAACTGAAAGGCTGTAAATGCAGAACTCCTCATCCTGGAGAAAGGAAGGTCAGGGAAAAAAAAAAACCAACAAAAAAACCCCTCCCACATTCTGAGTTTTTTTTAAAAAAAAAAATACAAAAGAATTCCTAGCAAGACTTCTTCCTCTTTCCACTTCCTCGGGCTGGAGAAAGGATCAGCTTTCCTCGCTCCGGGGTTTTATTGCTTTCAGCTGGAGCTGCCGTGGCTCCCTGTGCTCTGTCCCTCAAGGTGACAACGCCACCGCTGTCACACGGGTCCCTTGGATGCGCCGGGACAGCGCCGGGAGAGAATTCCTTGTCTGAAGTTAAGGCAGCAATAAATACAGAGGGGTGGCAGCTGCCTTCCCTGCGGGAATGGCGCCGGGAAGAGCTCGGGATCCGGGGGATCAGAGGGATCAGTACACGCGCTTCTTCTTCAGCGAGGACTCCGAGTAGCGAGCGGCTCCTCCCGGCGCTGGGAATTCCGCGGGGCCCGGCTCAGGGGAGGACATGAGGTACGAGGAGCTGCGCTTCGGGGCCACCTGCGAGAAGGACAGGACAAGTGACACTCCAGCCACAAGCATCGATCCCAAAAAAAAAAACCAGCGCTCCTGCCTGGCAATTCCCACCCCGAGAGCTGGGATTGAGGTCCAGCTCCACAGTCAGGGTTGGGCCTTTTCCCTAAAAAAAAAATCCCACTGATAAAAGCACCTGGGGTGGCCGGAGCTCATCCCACAGCACCGGGATCAAATCCATCGGGATAACGGCCCTGGGGTCCTGCAGCTGCCCCAGACACCTCCAGCCTTTAGGGCAAGGCACCAGCGAGCCCCTTTCTGCTACTCTGGAGAGCTGAAGGGGTTAAAGTGTCCTGGGGCTGTTCCCATCCCGATCTGGGGGTGAAGGATTTGTTTTCCATGGGGTGAAGGATTTGTTTTCCATGGAGTGAAGGACTTGTTTTCCATGGAGTGAAGGATTTGTTTTCCATGGGGTGGATTTGTTTTCCACGGGGGGGGTGAAGGATGTGTTTTCCAGCCGTGCCAGAGGGGGTTTGTGCAGGATCTCAGGGAGCAGCAATGGATCTTTAATCCGAATTTCCACTCCAGGCAGCCCTGAGGGGCCCAGAGTGGAGTTTTATGAGGGCCCAGCTGCCCCAAAGGCTCCTTGGGATCATTTTCCCTTTGGAAAAAACCTTTCCCAGTTCACACCCACAACTCAAACTGCCCCTGCTCTGTCCAGTTTCATCCCTGGCATGACCAGAAACAGGAAATTTTTTGAGGAAAGGCTCAAGTTGCCTCCTGCACCTCTCTCCTGCAGTTCCAAAAGCCACGGGGATGTCCTGGAATCCTCCAGCAGGTCCTGGCTCATGGATGCTTCACACAAACCCCCTGAGCCTCTGCAACAGCAGGATTAGAAAAAGCCCCAAAAAAAACCCCAAAAAGCCCCCAAAGCCCCAAAAAACTCCCCAAAAAGCCCCAAAACAGCCCCAAGAAAGCCCTAAAAAATCAGGATTCAAACGAGCTGCAGGGTCTGTGCAAGCACGGACACACGAGCACACTCTGAACTGACAGAGGCTCCAGGGGAGCAGCCTCTTCCCTAGGATTTATCTGCAATTCCAGCAGTTTGGAAGCCAACTCTGCTGCTGGGGCTGTGCCACGGCCCTGCCCTGCTCCTCCTGCCTTTTATGGCTCCTGGCATCGATGCCAACGTCCCGGGGAGCTTCTCCATCCCCCCAGGAGCCTCTCTGGAGATAAACTCAGAGGTTCTACTTGGCTCCTGTTGCCATTCCATCATTTCCAGCCGTGCCAGAGCTGCTGGGAATCTGAAAATTCTGGTTTTTGGTGTCCCAGCCCATGGCCAGGCTGTGGCCGTGTTCTCCCCGAGCTGTGTCACAGGAGCTCCAGACCCTGGACTCGGGAATTTTTGGAGTTAGAAGGAATTTCCAAAACCTTCTGAACCTCCAAAAAAATGGGAATCTCATGCCAGAGCTGCGCCCAAGGGATTTAATGCTGTGAGGGAAGGGCCAGGCCCCTCAGCTCTCCCATCCATAAACCCAGGAGCAAAGGGATTCACCCACAGCACAGGGACGGGAATTCCTCAGGAGTTTTAAATCCTAACCCCACTCCAGACTCCTCAAACCATCCCTCACTGTTCCCAAAGCATTCCCACACCTCTCACTGATGAAAATCAAGCACCAGCCAAGGAAGGTGTGCTCAGTCTGGCTGGAGGAGGCTGCAGCTGACAGCAGCTGTAATTCCCAATAAAAACCATTTAAAAATGGGGTTTTTTNATTTGCCTTCCCTGCTCTCGCCTGTGCGGGATTTGCCTTCCCTGCTCTCACCCGTGAGGGATTTGCCTTCCCTGCTCTCGCCTGTGAGGGATTTGCCTTCCCTGCTCTCGCCTGTGCGGGATTTGCCTTCCCTGCTCTCCCCTGTGAGGGATTTGCCTTCCCTGCTCTCCCCTGTGCGGGATTTGCCTTCCCTGCTCTCACCCGTGAGGGATTTGCCTTCCCTGCTCTCGCCTGTGAGGGATTTGCCTTCCCTGCTCTCGCCTGTGCGGGATTTGCCTTCCCTGCTCTCCCCTGTGAGGGATTTGCCTTCCCTGCTCTCCCCTGTGCGGGATTTGCCTTCCCTGCTCTCGCCTGTGCGGGATTTGCCTTCCCTGCTCTCACCTGTGCGGGATTTGCTGGAGGAGGCTGCAAGCCCGGCTGGGCTCCACTCAAAAGCGCAGGCACCACCTGCAGGCAGCTGCTGTAGCCTGGGAAAGATCCACCTGCGGGTTCCTGAGTGATCCAGGAGGGGATCCATGAAGTAGAAGGAAAAAATGTTTAATAATTCTAATTTTTTTTGCTCTCAGCAGGTGTGGAAACACCCGAGTCACACTCAGCTGGTAGCAAAAGGTGCGATTCACAGCAGCTCGGGCGTGCAGCAATTCCTGGAGCAAAATGTGGGATTAATTTGTGTAATTCCTTAAAAAAGTGCCTTTCTCCTTGGTCACAGGAGATCACAACACAACCCTTCAATCCTGGGAGATTCAGCAGTGGGAAATGCCGTGAGGGCTGTGCTGCTTCCCAGTGGGAATATTTTAATTTTAATTTTAGTTAATTAATTTTAAGAAACTCCCGAGCTGCCCAGGTGATTCTGGATGGTGGGGTTTGAGTGAGGGGTGTTTGGGTGTGACCCCAGGGGTGCAGAGCCGCCCTGCAGCAGTGACCATGCGGTGCCACTGCCACCACACACACAGCAGGTGTCCCAAAGCTGACGGGAGGAGCAGCCAGTGCAGACAGCAAAAATTTGAATTTTTTCTCACCTCAGAGGCTTCATTTTCCAAGCCATCCCCTGTGGCCTGGGCTGAGAGCTGCGCCTGAGCACAGTGCTGGTACCACTGCTGGGCAGCCTCCTGCGAGGAGCAGAAACCCTCTCCACGTCTGCCCACAGCTCCCACAGCTCTCCCGGGAGCATCAGAGCACCTCCAGCACCAGTCAGGAAACTCCAATCCAACATTTAAAATCGTGGGAAGTGTTTAGAACATACAGGAGGCAGGGACAGCAATTCCTGTTGTGTGGAACAGCTCCGGGGATCCAGGGGCAGCCACAGCTTCTCTGGGCACCTCTGCCAGCTTCTCCTCACCCTCCCAGCCAGGAATTCCTTCCCAATATCCCACATCTCTCCCTGGGAAGCCATTCCCTGGGTCCTGTCCCTCTGTCCCTTGTCCCCAGTCCCTCTGCAGCTCTCCTGAAGCCCCTTCAGGCACCACATCTGACCCCAGAGGTGTCCCTGTGAGAGCCTGGGAGGGGCAGTTCCCATCTTTATACAATTATGGATTTACACAGGCTCGGGGTGGTTGACGGAAATCTGGGAATGTTCATTCCCAGTGTCCTGTGGAAGTGCACACTCTCCAGAGCCTGCTCAGCACGTGGGGAGCACGTCCTGTGCGCTGAGAGCAGCTGGCAAACACTCCCCGGGCCGGGCAGAGCTCCCTTCCCTGGGACCCTGCCAAAGCTCCAGCCTTCAAAACTCCTGGGGAAAGCAGAGAGAGAAAAACTCCCCGGTTTCGAAGGCAGACAAAAGCCAGAGGCGGTGAGAAGCCATTTTTTAGTGAGCGCCTTGAGTTCAGGCTCTCCAGAAGCAGCTGTGGTTTCGGCAGGGAACGCTCTCTGTGCTAAACCCGCTCTGAGCACAGGAGATCAGGGGCAGGGGAGCGGCCGAGCCCCAGGAGGAGGCAGGAAAGCGATTCCTGGCGCTGAACACGAGCCCACGGCGCAGCCTGGAGGATCCCAGAGGCTGCAGGATGTGCAACACCCACCTGTGGGTACTCCCCGGGCTGCTGGGAGTAGCTGAAGTAATTCTCCACGGCGTGCGGGGAGGCAGTTCCCTGAGACACAGCAGCATCCACCACGCCGCTGGGGAGGCTGCTCGGCTGCGGAGCGCCGCAGGCTTTGCTGGCAATCGCTGCTGGGGACACACAGAGCGCAGCTGGGATCAACATCTGGCTTGTAAAACCACAAAAACTGTCCTCTGTTCCAGGGTTAAAACGGAAATTCGCCTCCTCCTTTCAGTTATGGGCATCAGCGCTGCTAAGAACTGAAAATAACTCTTCAGTTGTTAGCAAATAACTGAAAATAACTTTTCAGTTGTTAGCAGCGCTGATGGATTTGTGCACAATTCGTGAATAAATTCAATTTGTGAATTGTGCACAAATTCATCAGCGCTGCTAAGAACTGAAAATAACTTTTCAGTTGTTAGCAAATAACTGAAAATAACTCTTCAGTTGTTAGCAGCACTGATAGATTTGTGCACAATTTGTGAATTTGT
Organism: Pomatostomus ruficeps; assembly: GCA_013400735.1. Lineage (NCBI taxonomy): Eukaryota > Metazoa > Chordata > Aves > Passeriformes > Timaliidae > Pomatostomus > Pomatostomus ruficeps. Next base: position 9,304 of record VYZT01041025.1, read on the forward strand.
GCACAATTTGTGAATAAATTCAATTTGTGAATTGTGCACAAATTCATCAGCGCTGCTAAGAACTGAAAATAACTCTTCAGTTGTTAGCAAATAACTGAAAATAACTCTTCAGTTGTTAGCAGTGCTGATGAATTTGTGCACAATTTGTGAATAAATTCAATTTGTGAATAAATTCAATTTGTGAATTGTGCACAGATTCATCAGTGCTGCTAAGAACCGAAAGGCTTCTAGAAGTCTGTGAGCTCATTCCCTCTTAAATTTACCCCAATTTAACCATCAGCAAAAATTCCTTTTCGATTTTAAGGCACACAAGATTTCCTTGAGGATAAACGCCGTGGTTTAAATGGATTTCCCAAATGAAGAGAATAAATATTTGCCACGCTCTGGGAAATGGGGGAAATTGGTAATAAAAGCCACGAAAAGTTTGCTTACCTGGCAGGCAGATGCCAGGCAGAACACTCGCCAAATTCAAGTAGGGGTTGGTGCTCAGCCGGATTTCTTTCGGGGGGTCCCCGAGCAGAGAAGTCTGTTTCTTCAGGGGGGTCTGAAAAACGGACAGGGCGGTTTGAATTAAATTAATATAAATGTATCACAAATAAGGTTAAGTGGCCCAGCAGGGTCTTGGAAAAAGCTGTGTCCTATGGAAAAAAAAATACTTTTGAGATGAAACTTTTGAGATGAAACTTCTGAAATAAAATGAAACTTTTGAAGTCAATCCCGTGGATGACAATCTGGACACGCTGCCTGCAGTTTTTTTTGTTCTTCCCAATGGTTTTTGGAGGGATGTTTCTCTCCAGGCGGCGAGTTCCTAAAAGGATGTTACAAAACAAACAAACAAAAGCAAAGCTTTTATGTGCAAGTGCGGGGATAACAACCACGCTAACGATTCCAGATGCACGGAGTGAACACGAAGCACATGGCCAAGGGAAAATCAACTCTTTTCACTTGGAGACACGAGGAAAACAAGAAAAATGTCAGGAAAATAATATTCTGAATTAAGCATTTTTCTCCATAAATGTCGAAGTTTTTATGTTTATTATAAAAAAGGTAAATTTTGTTAACGGCAGAAAAAAAATTCTGAAAGATGAGATCACTTCAATCGCATCCCACGATCCTCCCAGGGATGGGATTGAAGCGGTCTCGTTCTTTCAGAGTTTTTCACCTCACCTTCCAGGGAATAAATAATATTTTTAAAAATTGATCATTTAAAAGTGGAAAATTTATAGATACACACACACACACAACCACCTGGAGAGCCAAAGGCCCCCGCATCTCCAGAACTGCTGATTAATCAGGAAATCCAACTGTTGCAAAATATAGGAAGTTTAAAATTTTTTAACAGTCACAGAATAAACCAGGTTATTCTGGATGAGTTATTATTCTGGAGGCCTGGATGAGTTCAGCACCTCACCAGATCGGGAGCCAGGAACAAAGCAATGCCTCAATTCCCTAACACTCAAAATGCTGTTGGAAATTTCGTTTTTCCCGCTGTTTTTGGTGCCACAGCCACGAGTTTGATTTTTGGCCTTTGAAAGAGACTGAGATAAATTCCATCAGCGAACACTGTGAGGCGAACAGATGGAAAAAAACAACCCTGGAGCAGTGCAGGGACTGCTTTGTTCCTGCAGCTGGACCACCAGAGCAGCGCTGCTCCCTCCCCATCACTCCCAACCCTCAATGGCTCCGGGATGCTGCCGGGACGCGGCGGATTGGAGTGTTTTATTCCAAATAAAGAGAAGAAAAGCCAGGATGAGAATAAGGAGCACACTCCGTGCTGTTTGAGGCTTACCCCCGGGGCTGGCTCGCTGGGTTTGGGCTGGCTGGGAGCCCTGGAGTGGCCGGGACGCAGCGCTGGGGGAGCAGGGAAGGGCTGAGGTGCCCCCTCGGCTTTGTCGGGAGCGGGGTTTGCTCCGGGGATCGCCTGTCCCACCACGTGCTGGCTGGGGAAGAAGGGCAGCACGCCCATCCCTGCTGCTGCTGCTGCAGGAAAAGGAGCAGAGTTAGAGGCTGTAAATGGAGAAACTCTGGGGTTGGATGGGGTGGGCACAGAGGGGTTGCTTTGGGGTTGGATAAAGGAGGAGGGAAATGGTTACAGCTCCACT
>VYZT01041027.1:0-80934 GCA_013400735.1 Pomatostomus ruficeps
CAGGCAATTATTGAGCAACATTACCTTTCTACCCATCTTCATTCTTCACTTTACCAAATATATAGGTGGATTCAGCCCATAGTCTTCCTTTTCAACATCTCCAAATATGTAATTCTAGTTTGCACTCATTTATATCATGAGCATGGCCATCAAATGACCAAGACATCTAATTTTGGGGATGTGGTTTTACAGTACAGTTGAACCTGTGGTAGTATTATGTCTAAAGCAGGAGACCTGTTTCTTCCTTTGGGCTACAACTTCTGCTTGTCTGGTATCACAGCAGGCAGGTTGAAGAAGTTAAACCAGCAGGAGTCTAACTTTGGCCAAAAGGTACAATTTCTAGTATCATTTCTCTGAACTAGTTTCCTGGGGCATAGGTTACTATCGGTTCTTAAAAATAGGATGAGAAAATAGTTACCAGGGAGGGGGTCTATAGCCACCCCTCTCTGCACAACTAGCTATTAGAGTGGCATAGGCACACTGTAAAAACTCACCATTTGTAGGTGTAGTTACTGTTCCTTCTGAGAAGTAAGGTGATGTTCTTTGAATTGCTTCAGTTTGCATAGTTTTAGTTAATTACTTACCATTTTTTTCGTAGAGGTTGATACCACTTCTTGAGACTTTAAAATGTTTTAATATAATTGTTTCTATGGAGTTTAAGGGCTTCTTAACTGCTTAAGCCAATCCAAATGTTTTTTTGAAATTAGATAGCCTGATTTTCACTTCTGTCCTGTAGGCAGTTATCAATCAGCTTTTTTCTCTGTCTCTCAACAGTGGACCTGTATTGTCACTGGCAATTAGTTCCAATGGAGAACAGTGTTTCAGTGGTGGTATTGATGCAACCATCCAGTGGTGGAACATGCCTAGCCCTAATGTGGATCCTTATGATACCTATGGTAAGTACCTTTTGAAAGATAAACAACTTGTGACCATTGTCTTTTCATTTTTCCACTTGATGTTAATCTGTTTTCTAGAGCTTTTGTGAAATATCACTGACATTTATCAGCTACACTGTGTGTTTTCAACTACTTACATGTGGCAAACATTCGTTATTTATTCCTGCTTGCACTGGTGATACTTTGTGTAGAACTGTAATAAGGAGGCTTAGCAATTCCTGAGATTTATGCAGTAAAGAAAAAATTAATCATAACTTACATTTTTGAGAAGCAAAATATTTTGAATCAGAATTACAACTTCTTAATGATTAATTATTTCTTCTGATGGAAATTTACCAGAAAACAAAGACAAGTGTACTCAGATTCTATGTTTCATGTTTCTGACCTGCATCTCAGGTCCCTAACTTTAGATATCTTTAATTTCAGATGTCTCGAAAATTAAATAACTGATAACTGCTTGGAAAATGGTGCATTGCTCTCCTGCCATTGATGGTGATCAGCATTTTGTGCTTAGTGTAATTTTAAGGGTTCAGTTCCACTGCAGTTTGAGTGGGACAGAGTCAAGAAGTCTTCCTTTGTGTCAGTGTAACGAGGGAGCTAAGACAACACTCAGGCTGCATCATCTGTGGCAGTGAGATGGGGAGTGATGGGTGCTGTCTTGTACTGATTCAGAGAAAGCAGTACACCCTGTCCCGTAAAACCAGTGTACACCTCCAGATGTGCCTCTCTGTTAAAAATATATTCAGTAGAGTCTAGTCGCTAAAAATGGTCCTATTTGTTCATGCAGGTAGGATTCTTGGCATAATTTTTATGGGCCTCGGACAAAACTCTCTCTACTCAAATGACAAAGTTACTGTTAAAAGAGAGAGCTCCGATAGAACGTCTTTCATCCCTAAAGCTTGTTTGCAGGATTTTGGGTCACAAGACCAGCTTGTTTTTAGTTTCCTGCAAAATTAAATTTTAGTAATTTATGTGGCTTTATGCCTGTTCATTTATCTCTTTTTCTCTGACTTCTCAAATCCTGGTACAGAATAGATTTAAAAACCCTCTATAAAAGGCAGCTATAAAGTATCAGGGAGATGAAAATAAGATTGCCAGTTCCACAGGAAAAAATTAGTCCTGTTTTTATTATTAGTGTGCTTGAGAGTTTTAGACCATACCTATGTGTCAGCAGAGTATGCTGAGTAAAAACAGCATTAAGTAAGCATCCAGTGTTTAAGTGCAAAGCTGATTTTCTGCACTTTGTACAAAGGAAGAGTTGTGATCAAGCATCCTTAAGATGTTGAATTTAGAAGGAAGGAATTAGAGAGGAGGTGGTAACAAGAGTGTATAATTCTGGAAAAAGGGACGTAGTTGTTTGTGTTAGTTGTGGGGGTTTTTTGGTTGACTTGACTTTGGTTTGGTAGGGTTTTTTAGTTTGAGTTTCTGTGTGTTTTCCTGTTTGGTTGTTTGGGGTTTTTTGAGAAAGATGGCAGTGGTTGTGCAAAATTATTTGTGTAATATTCTATGTTGCTTAAACAGGAAGGGCAGGGGGCACGTATGACTGTTTTATGTAGAATTTAATTTACCTTGAAGTACAAGAAATACTTAATGTTTCTTCACTCAAAAGGTTTCATTTCTGAACTTTTTTTTCCAGAGCCAAACGTTCTAGCTGGCACATTAATTGCTCACACAGATGCAGTCTGGGGTCTTGCTTACAGTGGTGTAAAGAATCACTTACTCTCCTGTTCAGCAGATGGCACTATTAGGTTATGGAACCCACCAGAAAAAATTCCCTGTATTTGCACTTACAATGGAGAGAAAGGTAACTTTTTGCAGTGGTTTTGAAAATGTATTATGAGGCAGATGATGATGCATCCAGGCTCATTATCTCCATTTATCCAAACTAGGTAATAGAGCTAAAGGAAGAACTTGTAATAAAATAATCATGGTGCTGTAGCATTACTTTAAAAAAAGAAGCTAATTTCTTCTTTAAAGTATGAGCTTAAATGTTTAAATTGTCAGCATTTTTGAAGTGTTTTGTTCTTTCTGAAGAACCTTTTTGCTCTTTCTAGAGCATGGAATACCCACATCAGTTGACTTTATAGGCTGTGACCCTGCTCATATGGTGGCATCTTTTAACACTGGCAGCACAGTCATCTATGATTTAGAAACATCCCAGTCAGTGCTAATGTTTTCATCACAAGTAGAATCTGGTAAGTAGAGCTCTTCCGTAATAAACACCCATCTTGGATGAGGTACCTGTTCTAGTATATGGTACTTCATTGTATGGTGTAGTAAATGTAAGTTTTATTCCTCTTCTGCATTATTCGGTTTGAAAGATGGTTAGATTTGTAAAGATGTTTGGAACAAACACTATGGAAAGGTGAATATGGGGCCTCTCTATTCTGCTCTTGTGAGACCCTGCCTGGGAGTGCTTTGTCCATCCCTGGGGCCCCAGCATAAGAAGGACATAGACCTGTTGGACTGAGTCAAGAGTAAGGTCATGAAGGTGATCCCAGTGCTGGAGCACCTCTCCTGTGAAGACAGACTGAGAGGGTTGGGGTTCTTCAGTCAGGAGAAGGTTCTTGGGAGATACTTTTGTGATCTTCCAGTACCTAGAGGAGCCTACAAGAAACTTGGAAAGGAACTTGTTTGTACAAGGGCATGTGGTGACGAGGGGGAATGGCTTCAGACTGAAAGAGAGTAGGTTTAGATGAGGTATTAGGAAGAAGTTCTTTACTGTGAGAGTGGTGAGACACTGGCATAGCTTGCTCAGAGAAGTTGTGGATGCTCCATCTCTGGGAAGTGTTCTAGGCCAGCTGGAATGTGGCTTTAAACAATCTGGTTTAGTGGATGGTGGCCCTGCCTGTGGTCGGGGGATTGGAACTAGGTGATAATGAATGTTGCTTCTGCCCAAGCCATTTTATGGCTCTATTAGCAGGATTTGAAAGTAGTTACAGATCGTGAAAGCAACAGCTGTTGTTCTCTAAGACTTCTTAAGATTCAGTTGTCTGATATATGTATTAAACCACAGTTTTCATTATAGAGCCTTGACATGGAGGATATTAAGACAAGTAGGTAAATAATAGGTGAATTAAACAGAATATTCAGTTTAGTGTAGAATTCTGCACAGGTTGGGATTAAACATACTTTCTTGTGGAACTTCAGAAATCCTGTTGTGCAAATAAAGTGTTACAGAGAGGTAGCTCATCAAGAATTAATTGCATGTATCTGATGAAACTCCAGATAGAGGAGACTTCTTTTTGTGAAAGAAAAACACTCCTAAAGTGTTTTGTAAGGAAAACTTCCAGTTCCTGCTCATTCCTTTCTATAAAATGTGATCTAAAAGAATAATGCAAGGGGAGAACTTGCTTCTGCCCTCTTAAGTAGTCTAGTTTACTTAAATAATTAAACTTACAGACTTCAACACAGGTTACAAAACTGTGTAAAAACTATCTTATAGATAACGTTGTGCAAAGCCTGACACTGAAGTGAGAAGGAACATCACAATCTGTAGAAATACCTTTTCTACTTTGAAGAGAGACTTTTAAACTGAACCAAGAAAAATTAAGCACAGAAATTAACATACCAGGATAAGAAAGGGTCTTTTTAAAAAGACCCTGTAGACTTCTAAAGAGATTTTAAACTATTCATTGTTTAAGTTGAAATTGAAGACACAAATATGTCTGACAGAATCTAAGAGGTTAGATTGACTTCAGTTATTTGGATTCTCTGGGGCTAGTAGAAGGTGTCCCTTCCAACCCAAACCACTTTGTGATTCTGTCTTCTCCCCCATGCTAAGTATTTTTTGATGTGGAGGTGTAAGAGCTGTGTGCTAAACATCTGTTACACATGCTACAGTTTGTTTCTACTTGGCTAGTGCTGCCCGCCAGTACTTGCTGGGTTTTGTCTCTCAAGAATCTTCCACGTGTGTAAACTACTTGTAAGCTTTAACCTTACAGTGCATTGGCTACAGTCTACCTCACTTTGCCACATCCTATAAAGCAGGAAGCTTTATTTCTTAGGAGATCTGTTGATCTTAAAATATTATTTACATAATATTAATTAATATGGTAATCTAAAGTGTACTGCCAAAATGCTGTCATCTTAACTTTAACATTTTCTTTAAGGCAGATGAATATTCTTTTATTTTATTTTCAGGTGTACAATCAAATAATCATATTAACAAAGTAGTAAGTCATCCCACACTTCCTGTAACTATTACAGCACATGAAGATAGACACATCAAATTTTTTGACAACAAAACGGGTAAGGATAAAGAGAACCTAATTTGTACATATGAATATGTTTAAAGAAATCTGGATGACATAAGGAGAATCCTTTTGTAGAAAACTTACTAGCGATGTAGTCTTATGCAAAACAGAAGTTTTGGTATTTCTAAGATTAAACCTTTTCAGTACCTTCTCTGTGAAACCGTGATATTTGTTGCAATTGTGACTTCAGAAGTCAGAAAACAGTCTCAAAACAGGCAGAGATAGTTGTGAGGGACAAAAAAGGTGTCTTTAGAGCTTTCCTAATTTATAGAGCATTGTCTGCTTTCTTTCTTTTTACATTATTTCCAGGCTTTTAACTCTAAGCGTGTGTCAGTTATGTTTTTCAGCTCTGAGTAGTAAAAAAAGATTGCTTGATACCTATTAGGGCAAGAAATAACCCTAAATTCTTTGTGGTATTGAAATCCTGTGTTATAATCAAGTTGTTGATTAAGTTTATAAAACAGAAAAGGATCTGGAGGACAAAGAAGGCTATAGGGGAAAACTGCACAGTCTGTCATGACAAAAATATTGGAATAATTGTAAGAACAAACTTACATTTCCTGTTTGTGAAATTATGTGTCACTTCCTCCATGTTACCCTGTCAATGTTGGAAGGAAAAAGAAAATCAAGATAAATTCACTTAAAGTAAGCACATGCAAAACCCCCGTTTGAGGTGTGTTTGGTTTGGGCCCAGTAGGGGATGGTGTTCCTGAGGTTTTTGTTTTCTAAAGCAAAAAGATGGACTTTTTTTCCACTTTGCAGCTGCCATGAATGTATGTATTTCAATTATGGTTATTAAATGCATTGTGTTGATGTTGCTGAAATTAAGATTTATTACTTTAAAGAAACAAAGACTTAGAATAAGGAAAAAATCTGCATGAAAAAATAATTGGGTGAAAGAAACAGAAGGTAGAAGTAAATGGTCTTTTTGTGGAATAAAGTATCAGTGGGTCTGGAGGGATCAGCAGTAGTTTGACATAATGAGTCATCTGAACAGAGAACAGTATATTGGCACTTAACTGACATTAATTCAGGTTATTAAACATGAAGACTGACAAGGAAGAACCAGAGATCTTAATACACATAAAAGCAGGCAAATTAAATTCCATGTGGATAAATGTGAAATAATACATGGAAGGAAAAATAAACATTGTAATATAAAAGAATAATCACTGGGCTGACTGTACTTATTCAAAGTAAAACCTTGGAGTTATAATAAGAGGTTGGATAAAACCACCAGTTTGTTGCTTAGCAGTCAGAATAGCAAAATACATGTTAGAAGGAGGGAAAAGGAACACTTCTAATACCTTTGTATGAATACTTTGAATGAAGTCTCCCTTATCTCAACGGGGATATAGCCAAATTAATAAGTTTCAGAGAATGGTTAAAAAGATGACGGAAGATCTTTATTAGCTTTTAGCTTCTTCGGGAAGAATCTTAGAAACTGAATAGACTGAGATTCTTCAGGAAGGCAACTGAACAAAGCTGATACACTCTTTTCATGTTGGTTGTGGTCTTACAGGGATTTATTTGCTCTCACTATCAACACATGAACTGAGGTTCAGTTGCTAATCCCCAACAGGTGACGGGCCCAAAACAGAAAGGTGGTGGTTCTTCTGTGCAGTTTAGCATTCCAGAACTCCTTCCAAAATGCATCATGTGGTGCTAAAAGATGTTACTAAGAGTCCAGGAACAGAGGTCAATGAAAAGAAATGCATTAAGAGTAGTTGAATGCAGAATTAACCCTTCGGGTTTGTGACCTAACCAAACAGTTAATTGTTAGAAGCTGGGCAAGTATCACCTATAGTTGCCTTATTTTTCTCTCCTAGCAATGGCAGACAGATGGCCTGTTGATATGGCTCAGTAAGTCTTATTTTGCAAAGCTTCATCAACACTCCTACTGGGGAAGTTATGAAGACATTTAAGGGACTAAAAGTTGTGGTTCTCACCCAGTCATTTTAGGCTTGGTCTTCATTGTTATTGCTGCCAGTAAAGATGCCAAGTGGATAAAAAGATTGCTTACAATGGGAATACCTTTTTGAGAGTTGTGTGTCATTTACCCTTATGTTTATACAAGAGGCTGCAGTTGAAACTTCATAATTTCTAATGGAATAGGACCATTCAAATATTACTGGGATCTAAATAAGCATGTTATCTTATATTGCATTTAATGGGAGTGGGTTGATTTTTTTAAAATAAACAATACTTCACAGGAAATTCACTGTTTGTTTTGCTTTTAGGTAAAATGATCCATTCTATGGTTGCTCACTTGGATGCTGTCACAAGTCTAGCTGTAGATCCTAATGGAATCTATTTAATGTCTGGAAGTAAGTGTTTTGTTCATATTCTGTATGTTCTATATAAATTTTGCTTTTCTGATGCACTGAATTTCTGACAAATATAATGTTGTCTTTTGTCTTTTTCCTTTCTTTCTTTCCTAAACAGGCCATGATTGTTCCATTAGGTTGTGGAATTTGGACAGCAAGACATGTGTGCAAGAAATAACAGCTCATAGGAAAAAGCTGGATGAATCAATTTATGATGTAGCATTTCATCCGTCAAAAGCATATATTGCCAGTGCAGGAGCTGATGCCCTTGCCAAAGTATTTGTGTGACATAGCAGAACAAACCTGCATCATAACAGCAGGTCTGTTTGGACAAAAAAGAGGGAATGCGTCACTGCCATCAATTATAAGGTTACCAATAAGACACTACATCTGATCTGCCTGGGTGAAGGCTCTTAAGTGGGGCAGGTATAAGTTGGTGAAAAGTCACCACATCCTGAACAATGTCAGGCTCATTCATTTAACTGTAATTACTGTATTTGGGGGGGTGGGGACAAATACAAAAAAGAAAACCAGTATTTGTAGCCTTGACTGGATATGAACTGAGCGTATGTCTGTTCTTTAGGTGTCTTTAAGCAAACGTGGAGTCTGATCTTACGAAAGACTTTTATTTTGGACTCTGTGTGCTGCCTTAGGGTTAGGAATGTGGTGCTCTTGTGGGGGGAAGTGAGCTCCAAGAGTAGCTTTCTTTTCATCTCTTAGTAATCTTCTGTTTATCAGTTGAATGCCACAGATTCCCCATTTAAACTTTTATTTTGCTTTAAAGAAAAGGAAATTTAACTTAAAATATTTTAGCATTAGTTGCACAAAATGTTTGGATAAAATTCTAGTTTTTATAAGTCTTTTTATATATTTAGCCTGTCACAACAGTGCTCAAGATTGTATTGATAATGTTTTTCTGCATTATAGAACCCTGAAACACAGAGAACTCACTGACCCGCTGCCGTGTAACCACAATCTTCCCTTCTTTTGCCTAATACAGCTCAGCTAAGTCCTTGCTTAAGGATGCTAATTCATCATCATTGCATAACTGTCTTCATAAATAAAGGACTGTAAAATGTGTTCAAATGAAACACAGAGGGGTTAGCACCCCTGAATGAACTCTTAAAAAAAAAAAATTAATCTTGGCATCCTATCACTATGTGATATTTTGTACATCTTACTGTATTTACGAGTTTATTTATCAAGGATTACCCATCTTGCTAATGGCCTATTGTTATTTATTTCACTTTTTGTTGGTCTTTATATCCTTTTATGTAGTGTGTTAAAGGGCCCTGTATATCTGTTATGGCACCCTTTGAACAGTCTAAAATAGATGAGAAAATGGGACATTTGGTAATTCTAAAGTTACAAACCAAGAAATTCTTTTTCTTCTGGTTAAGTACCTGGAGTGGAGTTGATTCCAAAGAAACAATCTTGTTTCAGAACCTTTGGAGTGAAAATTACTTTTATTTGCATTTCAGATAGAATACAAAAGTAGTTAATTCAAGATTCATAAATCTGCTGTGTTTTGACTAGTTATTCCCTGCTTTTATTTTTCAGATGTGCTTCAGTTTATGGTGTAACTAAAAATTTTGTTTGTGTAATGCATGATTAATACAAAAAAGTATTTTTTCTAGTCTTCCACAAAACTTTTCTGATCAGTTTGCGAGTTTTGATGAGTTTTGTAAGGTTTCTGTTTTACAAACTATGAATCAGCAAATTTTTAAGATTGTACCACATAGCGAAAGTACAGCTGCTGAAAAATAATGTATATAAAATGCATATAATAAATATTAAATGGTGTACCTGTATGTTACTGTTGGCTACATTATTTTGTGTTGCACAGTTTGAAAGAGTCATTCTACAAATTACTAAATTAGGTCTCAATTTTAGCAAAATGGCCATTTGTTTATTACGCTTATAAGCTGCTTTGCTTTTGCGAGATTGTAATAGTTGTCTGGATGTTCAGTTTCAAGCAGCAGTACCCACATATAAGAACATGTTTCCACAATGTTTTAAAAGATTTTTACAAGAACAAATCCAAAATTGCTAGTTTATTCTTACAGATGATAATCTCAGTGTTTTTCATTATCTTTGCATATGAAGTGATTCTGAAGTGATTTAGGAGCCAGAAAGGTACTCTGTTTTTATTTCAAACTGCCAGTGAATTGTTGTATCGAATTAAAAAAAAAAAAAATTCGAAATGCCTAAATTACGACCATAGATCTTACCTTTGTCCATTTTTTTCCAAGGCCTGCCATAAAGATGATGCACAAAAAACTAAAGTGAAGGTCAACATTTACCTATTCTGTGATGAGTCACTTTGCTCAAACTGTATCAGCAGAAACAGAATACCACAAATGAATATTTTCATGTAGAGTAGTATGTTTAGGTGTAAGTTAACTAAGGTTAGAACATGTTCCTATAAGTGGTTTAACTGCACTGTTCCATGTAATTTTCAAGTTTTCCAGTAAGAATGTATTTCATGTCATCTCATGTCAAGCAAATTAGAATTAAAAAAAAAGGAAAGAGGTGCTTATGGTAGGCAGAATACTGCAGTTATATTTTGGAATCAATTTTGTTTTAGTAATAATGTTGCATTGCTTGAAATGTTACAGTAAATTATAGTTGTGTAGGAATTGGAGAATTTTGTCCTTTATCATGAAGATTGAGGTGAGGCCTTTCAGTAATTGCTTGTAGGACACTAAGACTTTACTTCTGAAAGTAACATTCAGCTGATTTGCACTTTTTGTTCTTTCCAGTCTAAAGCATTCAACTAATCAACAGACAAGAGAGTATTTGAATTTTATTGAAGTAATTTCATAATCGCCTTTTCTGAAGCCAAACATTGTTTCTGGCAGCTTTTCCAGACTGCTGCATTTTAATGCTTAAATAAAATGTGATTGTTTAATAAATATTACCATGCATAACATTTACCTTTTTTTAATTGTATTAAAATTGAAATGATAAAACAAAAAATATTTGCTTATTTTCCTTAATTGAAATCTTAGTGGTCATCTTAGTTCACTAATGCATAGTGGATCAAATGCTGTAGTGAGGCATCATTTATTGAATATTACCAATAATTTCTAATACAGTCTTGGTTTACTTGTTGTAGGGTATAACATGCTAAAACCTTTATTTGTTCATTTTGAGTTTTTAGAACGGAAGAGCTGTAGTGCTGGTGATGGGGAAAATGAGAGTGCTAAAAGAAATGGTTTTATTTAGCAAAACCACCTCAGCTTATGAAAGGACTGACTGACTTCTCTTTTGTGAGACCCAAAGGACTGTGCTCAGAACCTGAATGGAAAGATATCTGAATATCTGTTTAATAACACATTTAGCATTTAGGGTGGGATTGATGTTAACAGACTTAGTCTCCATCTTGTTTTTATTGTAGGAGCTGCTTTAAGCAGATCAGTGGTGACTGTAGTTCACTATAGCATAAATAGTAGTACGATCTCCACATAAATACACATGAAAAAGAGTGTAACAAGCCCTGGTTAAGAATCTTCCCTAATTTAGAACTACTAAGGACAAATCTATTTGCCAGGAGAAAATTGGTAGATTTTCCAAGTGGAAAAACTCTGTGGGCTTGAAGTTACACTATCAGGGGCCATCCATTTCACATATAGTGTGCTAAACTATTTTTAAACTGATAGCACACTCTGTCCAGGCATGCTCTTATTATTATGTGCTTTAAATTACTTTAAAACTGATAGCACTCTGCTCTAGCACTTCCAGTCTCACATCAGTGAAAAGCCCCTTGGTCAATGCTGACTTGCTTGCATTTTTGTTCTGTCTGGTTTCATAGACTCGTAGAAAGGCCTGGGATGGAAAGGATATTAAAGATCATCGAAGTCCAAGCCTTCCACTAAACAGGTTTTTTACTGCCCCATCCAACCTGGCCTTGAACACTTTCAGGGATGGGGCATCCACAGCTTCTCTGGGAAACCTGTGTGCCAGTCACTCACCACCCTTACAGTAAAGGATTTCTTGCTACTGTCTAATTTGAACCTGTTCTTTTTCAGTTTTAAGCCATTTTCCCTTGTCCTGTCACCACATGCTCTTGCAAAAAGTCCCTCTCCAGCTTTCTTACAGGCTCCCTTCAGCTACTGGAAGGCCATAATTAGGTCAGCCCAAAGCCTTCTCTTCTCCAGGTTGGCCATCCCCAACACTCTGAGCCTTTCCTCACAGGAGAGGTGTTCCATCCCTCCAATGATCCTGTAGCCCTCCTGTGGACTACCTCCAGCAGGTCCATGTCCTCCTTGTGCTGGGACCCCAGAGCTGGATGCAGCACTGCAGGTGGGGTCTCACCAGAGCAGAGCAGAGGGGCAGAATCCCCTCCCTGGCCCTGCTGCCCACACTGCTCTGGATGCAGCCCAGGACACGTTTGGCTCTCTGGGCTGGGAGTGCCCATGGCTGGGTCACGTCCAGCCTCTCACCCAGCAGCACCCCCAAGTCCTTCTGGGCAGGGCTGCTCTGGTCTGTTCATCCCCAGCCTGTGCTGATACCGGGGGTTGCCCCAGCCCAGGTGCAGCACCAGCACTTGGTCTTGTTAAACCTCATGAGATTCCCATGGGTCCACTCCTGGAGCTTGTCCCAGTCCCTCTGGATGGCATCTCATCCCTCAGATGTGTCAACTACATGACTCAGCTTGTCACTACAGTGTGTGTGTGTATGTATATATACGCATATATTTATGGCCTCTTTAAAAAAGAAATAACAAAAGCAGGAGGCTTCAGAATTTTTTTGAAATGCTCCTTCTGAGATGAGCAAGAAAGAATGTTTAAGTTCCGTTTTCATACTTGCTCTCTTGATACTTGAAGAATGCACAACCTTGAGTCTTACGCAGATGAAATTATTAACAGATTTTTTAAAAGAAAGTTCAAGCTACAAAAACTTGAAGAAATTTTGCTTTGATTTGTTTTCCATCACATTACTTTGTGCTTTTTTAAAAATTTGCTTTACATTCTCTTAGGCTAAGCTGTTGCTGGTTGGTGGCTATTGACTGCTAACAAATAGCAGCTTACCCATTTAATATCTTCATCTATGAACATCATAACAGTTGTCTTCAGCTACAATGAGAATACCTGTAGTGTTGTGTCACTTGAATCTTATCAGTGCTGGGAAGCTTTTGATACTCTCATTTTAAATTAATTTATTATAGAATTTAAATCTTCCTACACTAAAGGATCAGTGCTGTGAATTTATATATATATATATATATAAATAAATAAGACTACAGGTAGGAATTTAATAGTGATCTTGTACTAGCTGTGTGGATTAAAGGCTGCCTCTTCTAAACTGAGTATTACTGTGAGCTGTGTTTGTCTTAGCAAAGTTCCAAAGTATTGATATTGATCTATTCTTTACAAATGACATTAATTCTTTGAAGCAAGGTGATCTTTCAAATAAAAATGAAGGTAATGGAGTTTAATTGTTAACGTGGCCTGTAGAATCGTTTCTCGCTATTACAAAAGATAGGTTTGAGATTTATAATCTTTTTAGATTAAATGCTCCATTCTATTTCACAGAGTACTGGATATCTTAGAATAAGTATTTCACTTGGTGATCAAGGAGTATTTGCTTTTGGGATGTCTTTGACTTGGGTGTTTTGGAGACCCTATAACCTGAAGGAAGAACACCACCATAAGACAATGATTTGCAGCTCTACCCTCAGGTTCCTTTCTGACATAAATGGGATAGATTGCGTGATCATCTTTTTAAAGGAATTTTCACAAGAGAAGCTTTTTGGAGTTGAACATTTTTTATAATATTATAGAGATTCTTAACTGTATTCAGTCTTAAGCATTCCTTAGTGCCAGCTGACTTGCCAAAGTCCTTCCTCCATCTCCTTTTGTCTTTCAGCTTTTCTTGAAAGCTTCAGAGGCTCTGAGAGGTGGAAAGAGTAGCATGTATAAATGTCAGGCTGTGAATCTGTGTGTGATCTACAGCAATACATGCCCCTTTGACCTCGAGTTGAGAGGATGACTTCATAATCTTGGTGTAGTCTTGTGGCCCGGGTGCCGTGAGTGGAGGGAGCTGCTGGGGCTGGCTGGGCTGTAAATGGCCACTTCTGGCCTGGAATGGAGCGGGGCTGCAGGAGCCCCACAACAAGCTGTGAGGAGGCAGGGCAAGAGAGGTTCTGCCCTCCCTGCCTTCAGACATCGTGGTGTTGGTGGAAAGGGAGAGCTGCTCGTGTTGTCCACTGCTGGTTGCATATCCTTGAGGTATGTCCTGAGGCTGGTCTCAACCTCAGCTTGGCTTTCCATATGGCTGTGGGACGCTGTCATTGATTCCGGTGAGCCTGGAGTGACCCCTTGCAGCTGGGCACTTTTCTGACCATGCCTGATGGCTGCTAGGGTTTTGCTCACACACAGCAGCTGGCCAAGGGGACGTGCTTTTCCTTCATGACAGAAGGGCTGCCCAAGGTGGTGGTATTCTTGGGTGACTTTGTGGTGACTGGCCTTGTTGGGCTTTTTTAAGCACCTTTTTTTCTATTGTTTCAGATATCTTTCCAGTTGCTCTTTTGTTCCTTGAAATGGGTAGGTATCTGTTTTTTTAATTGTATCTTAATTAATATATGGGGCTTCTCTTCCTGAAGAAAGGGCTGCTTATTTGTTTAGGGGCATCTTGCATCTAAGCTCTTGTGAGACTTACAATGCAGTGGGAATAAAGACCTCTTGCTTTATGCAGAAGCGGTATCTTCCTTCTCTGAAATCTCAGCAATGGCTGAGAGGAAAACAATCAGACCCTATAGCTCTCTTGGGGAAATATCCTGTGTGCAGCAGGCAGGGAGGAGGGTGCTGGGTGTGCAGACCAGGCTGCTGCAGTTTAGCTGTTGGGAGGTGTCAGGCCTCTGGGAGAAAGGCAGTGGCAGCTGGGGGCCGAATGGACCTCAAAAGCAGAAGTTCTTGGAAGGGCCTGCAGCTGCTCTGCATGCCCTGGTGGTGTGTTGGAGTCTGAATCATGGCTCTGTGTTATGTGCCCGGTACTTTTGGTGGACTGGCTGGTAGCCAGAGGTTTTCCCTGGATTCCTTCTGCTGGAGTGTTCTGGTGTTACTCAGAAATATTATTGCCCCTTAACAACAGCAAGTCTTTTAAAATACTGATACATCTTCATTACTAGGGTAGATGTTTGCAAAAACAGGAGCTGTGTTTTGGCTTCCTGAATTACTGATGTGACTCTCTTGCCTGAGATAACCCAGTCACTAACTCTGCTAATCTTAATAAGCAAAGTTTTCTTTGTTAAGATTTAGCTGACAGCCGCTGCACAGAATTTCTTAGAGGCTGGAAATACTTTTCCCAGTTTGACTGACCTAACACCCGACAGTTCCCATGGTGCATATGCATTGTATTCTGTCAGAAACCTATTTTTGGCAGATATTTGGGCTTAACAGAAGCGACTGATCATGGTCACTTTCTCCTAATTGTTTGTGTTAGTCTCCTCTCTGTTTAGATTTGACCAAATCTGACCATTGGGGAGTAAATTCCTTGTTGATGTATTTGCTACCAGCATGCTGTGCCAGACAGGTCTGGGGTTTTTTTTTCTAAACTGGCTCCTAGTCCTCCCCAGAATTAGTCTAACAAATGTGTGTATCTCACCTATTTTAGAATGTTTAGATGAGAGAAAGCTATTTTCCCATCTACCTTTTCTGAACAAGTAGTATATTCTTAAAATACAAGGGTGTCAGAGGAATTTCAGAAACTAAATAGTTGTGAATTTACTTTTGATTTGAAAAAAATTACTATTTTCATTATATAGTTTGTTTGATTTGGAGCTTACCAAAAATTTGAAGGCAGTGCAAACTTAGTAATTTTTGTGATTTTCCCATCTAATTTAAAGTATTTTCCTAAATCTTGCCAGTCTTTTTCTCAATCTTTTGACTTCTTGTTGTCTCTAACTTGTGTTCTTTGGCAGATAATTGTTTATCATACTTGTAATCTGATCACATCCACCAGGGCAGAATAATTTTATATCCCTTTGCTTACACTCTGCCATGCTCCAATTGCAGTTAAGTAGTAAAGGCTGTATGTGACCTCAGCAAAGGTTGGAAAAGTTTAGTTAACATTTGCTAGCAAAAACAGCAGAGCAGCATTCCCATGCTGGTGTTTTAGGAACTTGTCCAGTGTGAAGTTCAGCTGTAGGTTCCGTTACAGCCTGAGGCTGAGGGTCTGTTCAAGCTGACAACGCCAGGCTCCCAGGAGAGCCCTCAGCGTGAGCCTCAGCCCCTGCGCAGCCAGGTAGCGATGCTCCCTGCTCCTTCTGTCTTTCTGGGGCAAACAACCCTGCCAGAGCAGCCCCCTGCCCTTCATCCTCCTGGCATGGCTGAAGAGCAGCTGACCCTGCTGCTGTCTACAAGCAACTGCTCTGGGTGAGGAATTAAGAGACAAATAGGACACAGTATTTGTTCATATATAGATGCAGATGAACGTAGACAAATTGCAGAGTAATAAAACAATAAATGCCCTTCATTTCATAAAAGCTGCTTGTGATCAAGGACACTTCACTAACCAGACTTGATTGTTTGAAAGGCAAGGAAATTTTGATCCTAATGAGATTAAATTTAAAGTGGTCATTTGCTTCAAAGCAGAGATTAAGACCTGGGCTTTAATCATAGATAGTAAATTTTCAGGACCTATTCTTCCTTCAGCTGAAGCTAGAGGCAAAATTCTTGAAGCCCATGAGGGCAGAAGAATATGTGGTCCAGTTGGTAGACATCTATAACTGAAAAGTTGCTCATACTTCAGTTATAAACTGTTCACTGAAGTTTCCATGTATTTGGTGTTTCTGTTTGAATGACAAGATACTCAGCCACGTTCTGCTTCCACTTCCCAAGAGTATTACTTACGTTTACTGTCCTAGGACCAAACCAAAACTGTTGATTTTATTAGGCTGGGGATTTAAGTCCCCAGTTTCCAGGCAGTTTATGAATAAAGTTGATCACCTTTGACAGTGTGCTTAGGCTTGCTGTGACACTTGCATGGAACAGAGAAATTTTCTGTCATTTTTGTGTCTTTGATGCTTTCTGGAGCTGACTTACCCTTCAGCCTAATGAAAGGAAGGAAAGTGCTGACAAAACTGGTGGAGCTAGGTAGTGATATTGAGAGATGCCCCATAAAAAAAAGGTTTAAAAGCAAGGGATAAGAAGTTGTGAAGGGAAGGTGAAAATATCTGTATTTTTGGGGCCATGCCTCACAGAAGGGAAAGCTTTCGTGACAACACTAATATGAAATGCAAATGGAAGTAATTAAAATATTTATAGGAGAATCTACTGTTCTGATTAGACTATACTAATGTGCCAAAAAACCCAGCCCTGCTCTTCTTTCTCTCTTCCCACTTCAAAATTGCTTTATAAGTTGTACAGAATTACAATTGTTGGCTTTTGATGCAAATGATTTTGGCTTGTTTCTGCATAGCTCTTTACTGGCATTGATTTTAAAAGGCAAAGTGCTTTTAAAGTGACTATTTTCTCTTAAGAATTTTAGGATGGTCTTTCTTTTGGGTCTTTCTTATTCCTTGCTGGTTCAATATTAATAGTTTCACAATGATAATAAAGGTTGGTCAACTTGTGAGACCCGTTTTGCATTCTGCTTGAGGATGTCATATAGAAGACTTTTGCTGCCAGGTTGCAGGTATGGCTGTATGAAGACTTCTCAGCAGTTTACTGACCTTCAGTCCTAGACAGTATTTATGTATCCTAGACTTGCTTTTCATATATACTGCACTTGTCAGAGCTAGAAATAGCCATGCTATCTAGAGATATATATACAAGGTGATTCATGGTAAAGACAGGACCTAAATGCCTAAGATTTGTGCAAGGTGCAAAATTTCAGGTGCAGAAAGTTTGTAATCAGTATCAGAGACACTGGCCTGAGTTTCCTTGTGAGACTGAGAAAGACCTACTGTCGATGGCAGAGGAAGTAATGCTCCATTCTGTTATAAAATAGCCTGTGAGTGGAGAACTTACCCAGGAAAGATCTTGTAGCAGGGAATGCTTCCAATGCTCAGGCACATATCCTAACCAAAGCATGGCTGTAGGTTGTAGCTCTTTTTGGAAGTTGCCATGGTACAAAAGGGGATTTCAATTTATTTAGGACAGCAAATTAATAAAACTTTGTAAATTTAGGTTGCTCTAAGTGGGAGGGATGAGTTTTGAACTGTGTTAACTACTGTTTCATGTAAAATTCAAAACAGCTGAATGGGAGTTACAGTTAAGGACCTAAACCTATTACTTTAGAGTTTTCTACTCTTTTCTAAATGAATGAATCTTAATTTTTTATGTTGATGTGATATGTCATCAGGACTGTGGTTGAAAATGTGAGGCCCCCTGAGTCTGAGTACTGTTAATGGAAATAGGGCATAGAAAATCACAAACTGGTTTCAGTTGGAAAGGACCTTTTATAGATCATGTAGGCCAGCCCCTTTACAATGGTTTTCATCATTCTCACAAGAGAACAGAATTGTTCCCCTGCAGACCGAATTCTTGACTGACAGCCCTAAATCTGCAGCAGTTTTTTCCCACTGGAGTTTGCATAACTGATGATAGCTGCAGCTCTCTTCGCGTTCTTTGTACTGCTTGGTCCAGCAGCGTAAAACTGCATCCTCGTCTGGGGCTTTACTTACCTTGTTCAACAAAGCAGAGCTCCAAACCGTGTCTGCTACCCTCTGCCATGCTGTTCCTCCTCCAAATTTGCCTTCTACTCATAGCACAGCCTTTCCACCCTCTCTCTGTATCTCACCGGGTCTCAAGCCTTTTATCCATATCCCACCACTGTTTTTCCCAGATTGAAACTCTGCTCACAAATGTTGCTGACACATAAACATTGTATCTTTAAAAAAGTATTTTTTACACTCCCTCTCTGAGTGTAACAGGAGTGTATAAAGGATACAAGTAACATGCCATCACCATTCCTGTGAAACAGAAATATGTGGACACTTAGCTCTGCAGCTTTCAGTTGCAGGGCTGCAAACCTGCGTTTTCTCTGATAAATGTCTGACATGAGTTAAAGCTGCCTATTTCTTTACAATAGTAAAAACAAAGTAGCAGGGAAAATGTGGTTCTATCAGCCAGAACACAATTTATATTCAGATGATTTAACTAGCATCATACCTAATATGAACAATGACTAAAACTTTACTATTGACTCATTCAAATTAGAATGTTTGTAAAAAAATACCCTTATTTAAGGATGATTTGGGATTTAAGATACTGCAGTTAGAAGGCATCACATACAACTTACTCAAGCTATACTACATGAGGTTCATCATAAAAAGATATATTTATATATTCTATATAAAGTATTCTATGTTATGAGATATTATAACAGCAGTCCCAGTTTTCTTGCAATATGTATTTCTATAAAAAGTTTATAAACTAAATGAATTAAACATTTGCACAAAGTTGATACAGCATATGAATTTATACAGCAAAAGCTTAATACTCCATAAACACGTAACAAAATTAAGGATAACAATTCCTAGAAAAATACAAGGCATCTTTGCCATTTATGTTTAAAGTAATATATAGCCAGTTATAAGTTATTAAAAAGTGCGCAGCAAAAGCCCAATGAATACAATCCCTTCTGTGCCACTCCATAACTACTAGAAATTTTACAATCAATAGTGGGAGAGGAAAA
This sequence comes from Pomatostomus ruficeps, assembly GCA_013400735.1. Taxonomy (NCBI): domain Eukaryota; kingdom Metazoa; phylum Chordata; class Aves; order Passeriformes; family Timaliidae; genus Pomatostomus; species Pomatostomus ruficeps. The sequence continues at coordinate 19,123 of VYZT01041027.1, forward strand.
AAGGGAAACTCCAGACTGACAGGGAAAGTGCTGCTTTGTTTTCTACTATACATTTTATTTGCAAACCCCCTTTATTTTTTAAAGAATATTTGGAGTATGTTATTCACCCCAGGACTCTGGAATAACTTGGTGAATATCACATCATTTTAACCACGTGTGTGCATATAAATAGATCGATATTACTAGGTAAGTAATCAAATTAAAGCCTTTTTCAAGAAAACTATTCTTTCATCTTCAGAAAACCTCAAACATCTCTAAAGATGTTTTTTCTACCATTATGAAGTGTGTTATTCTGTGCACTGCTTAAATCCCACTTAATATGTCTGCCTATTGTCTTCTTTTCTAACCATGTAATTTGATATAAATCAGTTAGGTTTCAAGGTTTGAGATACCTCTGGACTTGAATTTGAATGCTTTTAGTTCCCAGTGTGTGGTCTAATTTAATCTCTTGGCCCAAGATTCCTGTCTCTAACTGTCTAGCCAATAACAACCTTGTCAAATCAAGACAGTACAAGGCAGCAGACAGGAAATATCCGGTTGTCAGTTATATTTGGAATATCACTGTTGACTTCAGTGGTGCAGAAAGCAGTAGTAGTAGCTAATATGTTAGGCTCCAGATCCTCAAAGAACTACTGTGCCGTAAATACTTTTCAAATTCTGTGCCAAAGGAACCAACCAAATAGATCCACAGAAATCTGTGGGTAGAAGTTAAATGACTTTTGATGTAAAATTTGCCAACCAGATGGCAGTATAGTTCCCAACAGCAAACCCCAACTAGTAAAAATAGACTCTTTCAGCTACCACCTGTCATATCTTTTCTTAAGCTGCCTGGCAGTAATGGATGTTGCACAACAGGAGCACTGAAAGTACTTCATGTTATCAGAAGAAGTCTTTGAAAAGATACAGAATTGTAAGCTACACAAAGCTTATAGAAGATAGTACCTTGTGTTTAAAGTTATATTATTTTTAACTTACAAGAAGGTATCTAGCACATGGCAGAAAAAATGTCAGAGCTGCATTATTTCCTCTGGGTATCTGCAATTCTTAAGTGCATGATATGCAAAGCTTTAAACTTGGGGGTGCTACATGCTTGTTGGAAATATTAACTGTTGGCCAAATTCTGCACTTCAGTATCAAATACAACTTCTAACAAGCTCACAAGAGTCTTTGACTGATTACAGAAACAAAAAGTAGCCCTTCTTCCTCTGTATTATGATAGCATATATAAGAATAAAACATCTGTACTTTAGAGGGACCATTTCAATTTTATAATTTTTAGTTTCAAATAGTAATAGTGAACAACAGATTTTTTGCTTTATTGTTTAGAGTCCAAAAAATCTTTACAGATGCCTCTGATAATATCAGGAACCATCTGCTCCAATCCTGTGAACTCCCTGGTGAAGAAGGTATGAGATTCTCTTGGTTCTGAAGCTATGTCTTTCAGATCATCCAGAGGTGCCCAGGCAACACCAACAGAGAATACCGTTATTCCTACAAAAAGGAAATAACAAAGAGACCGTTTTGCCTGTAGATACAAGAAAACCAGCCATTTCTACATTAATGAACTCATGTGGATTTGAAAAGCGTGTTTCAACACCTGCACTCTGTCAAAGATAATTAAATTTTGCCACTAAATACCAGGAATTAGATTTGTCTCAGGAAAAATCCTGAAGGAAGTATGAGGTATCATAAGAGCTAATGTCTGAGTTGTCCGTGTAGTGACACATAGGATTGTAGCAGTTACAGTGTCAGTCTTGAAACACAAATAACACTGTGTAAAATGGTTTTGAAAGTAAGTTTGGTTCCTTTGTGTATACTTGGTGCCTTACATACTTACACTTCAAGCATCATCAGCCCAATGAGCTTTCTGGCCAAAACTGCTTATTCCCTTCCTGGATGATGATGGAGCTACTTGGCTCGTTACTCTTACTCTACTGTTTAGGGAAATGAGACCGGGTGTATGTTGATCTTTAAGCTGCCGCGAGTCTAGTCATTCCTAGCTGTGTAATACTGGTTGCTGGGGTTTTTTCATCCTAGCAGAAAACAGTTCCTAGGGGCCTACATTTTGCTGAATTCAAAGCAAGCATGATACTTCGCAAGTTTTAAAATCTTAACATTTGCAGTGCAGCAGAACTAGGATGGATCAACTTCCATCGCTTTGCAAAATATGTCATTTACCTGCTTTTTGTGCAGCTGCAGCAGGTCCTCTAACATCATCATAGGACTGACCGTCAGTCAGTACAACGAGGAAATTCTTGTTAGGTCCGTCTCTCACTGGCCCAAACACGTTCCTGGTTGTGAACGAAATGGCATCGCCAGTGGCCGTGCCCCCGCTCATGTAGCGGATGTTCCGGATGGCCGACAGGACCTTTTCCTTGGTGACGTGGTCGGTGAAGCTGAACTCGGTCCTCTGGTCGTAGGTGAACTGCACGGCTGCCACCTTGGAGCCGATGTCAGAGATCTCGAATGCCTTCGCCACATTGCTCACAAATTCCAGCACGAGGCGGAAGTTACTCTCCCCAACGCTGCTGGAACCGTCTATCAGGAAACCAATATTGACGGAGTTGTAGCAAGTCTTGCTGCACAACATCTGCTCATGAGAACACAGTTTTTGGACAAGAGGTTTTACGTATTTGGTAGTACCAAACCAGGTGGGCATTTGGTAAGAGAAGAAGCCATTGTTTCGGCAGACAGCCTGTTTGAAAACAAAAATGTAATGAGTGAATGCCAACAGAGCAGTTCAATGGATAATACCTAGACAGACACCTGTAATTTTTCTTTCAATGGCAGGTTAGAAACGAAGCCTCATGGTGGGACCTTAGGGTGGGTTTTCGTGTGCTTGTCTTTAAAGAAATCGAAAGATCTGCAATTGAAGTCAGTGAAAGCTGTAATACAGCTTGTTTTATCCAGTAATAAAGCCAATCCTGCCCCCCAGGCTCTGAAAATTTTCAAATAATTCAGCTTCATTCACAAGAAGTGCAACAACTGAAAATTGTAATTGTGTTTTGTGTACATGAACTAAATCATGATTCTAAATAGCCAAGGGATTGAAAGTTCTGTATTTTTGCTTATAAGTTGAAAATTAGCCTCTGTGTTTTCCCTTTGAACTTGGTAAGACCTTTGTTTTTTTAATCTATAATGTGTCGTAAACACAGAGTTGGGTAGAAATATTGCTCTCGGTAATTCAGAGTAAAATTTCTTTTCCCCTAGCTTCCATAAAATGCATGTAAAGTACAAGGCAACTGAGAAAAGGGTTAAATTCAAAATCAGCTCTCCAAGGTGTGATAACTAATCTGGCTAAGATCAAAATGCAGAAGGGGAGGGCAGGCCTCAGCCACTTCAGGTCACATGTTTCTGTGCCTCTACAGGGACAGACAGTGATAGTACAAGGGGGAACAGTTTTATACTAAAGGAGGAGTGAGGAAATCCTTTACTTGAGGATGGTGAGGCAGTGGAACAGTTTACTCAGAGTAGCTGTGGATTCCCCAACCCCAAAACTGTTCAAGGCCAAGCCTGAGCTACCTGGTCTATTGGATGGCATCCCTGCCCATGGCAAGGGAATGGGAACTAGATGACCTTTAAGGTCCTTTCCAACCCAAACCACTCTATGGTGCTTCTGTGAGTGCGTAAGGGTTGGACCTGCCTGCAATACCTCTGGGATCAGCAGCTAGATATCTTATCCCTAGAAGCAGCAGAGCTTCATTCTGTTCATGCCATTTCTGCTGAAATTAAACATCTAAAACCTCCCTGTGGAAAATGAGTGGATTTCTCACTGCAAAGTAAGTAAAGACCTACTGATCAGAAAGCTCATGTAAGAGTAGGTGATCAGTGTTTGAATTTGTGCTCTAACTCACACAGAACAAGATCCAAAACTCTGCATACAAGATCAAAGTCTTGTATGCAGACTTGCAAGGATATGTTTTGCCATATTTTCTGTCCTTTTTGTAGTGAAAGTAAGTAAATAATTATCCATGGAGCAGGTAAGAAATAAGCACCTCCCTGTCTGCCCTTTCTGGAGAGAGAATATATTGTATCAACATGTCATTGCTTTGGAGACAGAATATATTGTATCAACATTTCATTGCTTTGGCACATTCAACTATTCCTGAGATAGGGGAATTTCCTGCACTGAAAGTCTTCCTGCAATTACAAATTCCAGGAGCTACAACTTGGCCAAGCTTCTGAACTGGAAGGACAGTTGTACCCTTGTGTGGTGCTTTTTGCAGGGAAAAATCTTTTTAACCTTCTCTTTAATCTTTCTTTAACTTTCCTTCTGCTAGGCTTTTAAATCACTTATGAGCAGGGATAATTTAATCGGCTGGTTGGAGAGAATATTTTTATATCTATACATCTATATGAATTATTATATATACATCTATTAGTTCATTAGAATTTTACTGTAAAGTAAATTCTCCATAATTATAATCATGACTGAAAACCAAATAATTACATTCTTTCTTACTTTGTCAACAAAACCAATGTCCTGTACCATTCCCAGCTCCTCTGTTGTGGGTTTTGCTACGGACACAATGAACACGTTGACTCCAAATTCTCTGGCCACTATGCCGGCTTCTTCTAGATCATCTGAGGGCCAGCCATCTAGAAACACTACAATGATCTTGGGAATTCCCTTCCGTGCTCCATTTTCCAAGGAGAAGAATTTCTGAGCTGTATGCTTCAACGCTTTCCCTTGTTTTGAACAGAAAAAGAATATGAAGGAATAATGCATACAATGGTGGTACATTCTGGGATCAGTTTCCCATCTGAAATTGTGCAGGATTTATGTTATGACTACAAAACTAAGCCAGTGTAGCATTGAATTGGTGGCCCAGGAAATTTGATAATAATGAAGCTTAGGCAACCTCTAAGTGAAAAATCAACTACCCCAAATCAACACCCCTCCCCCCCCAAAAAAAACCCCCCACAGATAAAGCTGAGGTAAAATTCCCTGATAATTTTTTTTTTTGCTCATGGGTCTAGTTTTCTATGAGGAATTAGATATATTAGTACCTGCCAAATGGATTGGAAGGAAGAAAGTTCAGGAGCTACCTAAACTTAGCTTGTGAAATGCATCATTAGATGCTTAGTTTCAATGTCTGGCTGGTTTTGTCTGTGATAATTCTTTTCAGAGTAGCTAGTATGGTACTGTGTTTTGGATTTGTGTGGAAAACGATGTTGATAATAGAGGGATGCTTTGGTTATTGCTGAGCAGCTCTTGTGCAGCGCCAAGACCTTTTCTGCTTTTGTGCCACCCTGCCAGTGAGAAGGCTGGGGGTGCACAAGGGGGACACAGCCAGGACAGCTGACTCCAACTGACCACAGGGATGTTCCACACCTTATGGTGTCATGGTCAGCATATAGAGCTGTGGGAAGAAGAATGAAGGTGAAGGGACATTTGGAGTGTTGGCATGAACTGTTACGTGATTTGGAGCCCTGCGTTCCTGTGGATGGCTGAACACCTACCCACCCATGGGACACAGTAAATGGATTCCTTGTTTTGCTTTGCTTGTGTCAGTGGCTTTTGCTTTCCCTAATAAATTGTCTTCATATCAATCTACTGATTTTTTAATTTTCCTCTTCCCAATTCTCCCCCCATCCTACCAGGGGAAAGTGAGGCAGCAGCTGTGTGGGGCTTGGTTGCTAGCTGGGGCTAAACCATGATGGGCAGATATCTTTTCACAACCACTTACTACTTACTCCTAGTCTAACTCTTTAATTGGCCACCCAACAAGGAAGAAACACTAAGCCTTTTATGAATTTGTCCCAAGATATCATTCTGTTACTAGTGAAAAGTCAATTACTGTTGAAATGCAGGAAGCATTTATACAAATATAAATACCTGTACTCTAATAAAACGTGTAATAAGCACCCCTAACTTCCAGAAATTAAATGTGAGATGTGGAAATGTTCTAGTGGAAAAAGATTGAACCTGATTAAGGTAAGTGTGGCATCTAAAACACCTTCTTACCTATGTGAACATCAACATTTACATACACACACACACACACATATATATACACATATACATATATATATAAAAAATACATAAAGAAGTAATTTCTATTTTAGGGGGAGTATGAACTCACCTGTATTGGAATTGCCTCCTCTGAACCCTAATTCCTTTATGGCAAACAAAACTTCTTTTGCAGCAGTAAAGTTTTTCAAATAGAATTCAATTTTTGGATGTTCACTGTGGAAAAATAAAACAGAGCAATAAGGTTCACCTTTCATACTGGCATTAACAACCTAAAACACACTTGAAATAATTTTACTCTTGATAATATATATTCTTCTCTGGATTTTAATGCTAAAATAGAAGTATGCTCCTTGCTTACTAAGTCTCACAATTCTTAGCAAGAGGAATTATCTACCTGAATGGGTAAATTAAGGACAGCCTGATTCTCATGCTCATCAAACAGCTGAAAACATTAGGTTGAAAATACATAAAGGAGAAAAAATAAACATGCCAGCTATTAAATGAAACACATCTGTGCAATTAAAGATTGGTAGGTTTTCTTCTATTTGTATGAGAAATATCCTTATTAAAAATTCCTGCAAAGTGCAGTTTGAGTTTTTTTATTTGAGAAGTTCAAGGTGTGCTAACTACTGACTAAAAAAATTAAAGACTGTAAGTATGTTGTGTTCAGATTTCACTTTTAATTTAACAGAAAGCAAAAATAAATAAAGTTATTTTTACCAAGTGAGGGGTAGAATGACAAACACCTGCAAACCAAAGAGCTGCTGCTATGAATAAACGGCCTGATTCTGCATCAGAATCACTAGCATGAACCCTATGCCAAGGAGAATAACTGTTAAAATGGTAAATTTTGAGCTATAAGGATTATTGTTTGCAGGACTAATTTCCAACCTAAAATATTCTATGAACAATCTTTAAATAAAGAAGTGACTAGTTGCAATTTGAAAAATATCAGCTGTAATATTTTATCAGTTGGTAAGAGCAGTTTTTTGTTTTGTAGCTGTACATAGCCATTTGGGACTATTCTCTCTCTACGATGCTTAGAAACAGGCATCTCTCCTTTGCAGGTCTTTCCTGCTGTTCTATTAAGATGAGAAGCAAAGCTGTGGGCAGCAGAGGGGCTGTGAAAAGTCCAGCTGTTCTCTCTCCAAATGTCAAATATCAGAGACAGCAGATGTTCAAATTTGTCATGTCCTCTCACATGCACATGTCAGTACAGCACAGAGCAAACAGTGCTACAGCTCAAGAGTTTGCTCTCCCTTGTTATTCATCAGCCATTTTTGAGTGATATTGTTATGCAAAAGAAGAAGTGATATTTTAATTGATTTCTCTTCTCTTACCTGGCCTGTATGACTCCAACATGAGGCCCTTCTGTTCCAATCCCCAACATTACAGCTACTTTTCCAACAAAGTTTTTCTGCAAGTTAAACCTACGCTGACCAATGTTGTAGCTTCCATCAATGAGAAAGGCAATATCAGCTTTACAGTCTGTGGACATCCAAAATAATTAGACTCATTAACACCAAATAAATGTTAGAATTCTCCTTTACAAAAGTTAAATCTGTGTCTTCTTACCTTTGTTTCCAGCCTTTTTATCAAGAATCTTCTTAGGTCTTTTACCTTCAGTGAAGAAAACAGTATGGACCATTTAAGAACAAGAAGATGAATGGACTGAATTAAACCAGAAAAGGCTCTGACTCCAAAAATTACAGTGCAATCTATCTGCAGTAGGAACTGCTTTAATGTTTAAATCATCATTTAATGATTAATGTTTTAATCAGTTTAATGATTAGACTTGTGCTAAAACTGCTTTGCTCCTTGGAGAATATTCTTTTTCAAATGAAACCACTTAACCTCCCTTTCTACACCTGTCTGACTGATGACTGAGTCATACAAAGCCGGGTGGATTTTTGTACCTCACCTTTCCAAGTGCTCCTGTTTCTCAGTTAGCAACCCTGCTGTACAATGCAGTTTTAATGGTTTGGAAGCAAACCACAACTTAAACTGTAAACCAAGTGGTCTATTCACAAGCAACACCCAAGTCCAGTATTTATATAGCACTAACCTTCATCAAAAACATTTAATGCAGCATTTTCTGTGGTAAAATTCACATAACAACTAAATTTCTGCTATGCATGTCCTGACAGCACTCAGCTGTTAAGTAGTTCTGTAAAAAGTAATGCATGAACTCTGTCTTCTCCATTCCTTAAAGAGAATGAATATCCCATGAGCTCATGATGAGCTTTACCTTCCTTTGTGTTATCTATATTACTTTTCCAAAATCATTCAAGCTTTTTTTTAAATTTGCATGAACATTAGTGACATCAGAATCAATCTCCAAGATTACATATGATTCCTCCTTTTTCTGGTGAAAGATACATTGCAAAACCAGATACTGCATGTGTTTTCTCCTTAAAAAATAAATGAATCATCTGAAATATGTTCTTTCAGCCAGGGACTCACACACTGCAGTGCATCATATCTCAAGAGGCTTCCCTTGCTGCGGAGATCACATACCTGTAGAAGGACGTGCTGTTGACACCGATCGCCCAACTGCTTCAAGTGCTGTGTTCTTGGTACCTGCTAAAACAAGAATTTTTGTGTCTTTAGATGAAGTTCTAAATCCTTGAAGAATTACTGTACTTCCATTAACCTTTCTTTGTCATCTGCCATTGGCTACTCTGGGAGTAGGATATGAGCTTAGACAAACCTTTGGTGTAATCCAGTATTGCACTCCTTGTTTAATTACTTTTACATTTTTCTACATTTGAAACAACAGCATCTGATGAGTATTAGAGCATATTTATCTGATGAGACGTTTCGAGCTTTAGTAGCCGTTATTTCTAGCAGATAAAGTAAGGACTTGATCTGGAGGACTGGATTTCACTTTCACCCTCACCAAAAGCACCTGTAATTCCAAGTTCTTTGCTAGCAACTTGCAGTGGGCACTACACAAGGTATACTAGTATCTTAGAGTTAGTATGTTAAATTTTAGCTGTGTAAACAGTAAAAACATATTAGAGAGGTGTGCTTCACAAACTTTCTGTACCAGCAAACACACACGCTTCAATATTTTTGAAACCACAGCACCATATACAACCAATATGCTTCTGCACATGATTTTATGAGGGCGGTTTAACCTCACCAAAGTGGCAAGGCATGACAACTGGTTTGCAATTAGGCAACTAATAATTAAAAACTACCTCAATGATGACCACAAAAACTCCTGGACAAAGCCTCTACATTGCCCTGTAGTTTAATGACCACATCACACGTAAATTGATGTTATTACTATTTTTGGTAGTTCAGTGTTCTCTTTGCATGGAACACTCCACAAGGTATTTGAAGGGCCTGACAAAGCGCTGTTGTCAGCACAAATGCAGGTGGAGGGAAAGAAGGGATGGAAGTGGCAGGAGGGCCAGACTGCAATGGCAGGATTGAAGCACTGACTTTGATCAGCTTGAACTGTCAACTGCCTGCTGTCATTATACTCCAAATAACTGATCCATTTTTATGTACCAGCTTCTGTTACAGGCTAGCTACTCTAGCTGGAATAGATTTTCCTTACGTAATTGAGGAAAAATGAAGTTAAAATACTGAATTAGAAGTGAAAACTTCTGTTGCTACTCATCAGGTAACAATCTCTTTATGCATACAGAAGCACTGAGGAAGTGTCGTACAGCTCTGCCAGTGCTTCAAATACAGTTTGCACAACAGTAAGTGTGATCCACCTACCAGTCACTGAGAAAGATGAAGCCCATCTAGAGAGCACCTGAGACTGGATGCCATTGGCATTTACAGCAGGGTAGTTTTCCTGTCCTGGGCGAGTCTGTACCCTTACAGCTCCTCCTGCATTGGTAATCACCCCCCTAAGATTCAAAGAGAGATTCAGACATTTTAGTCACAAGAAAATGCAATACAGGCATATCATCATTAGAACTTTTGTCATCAGCCTTTTAAAAAAGATGCCATATAGGCAGGCAGCTGTGTTCAGGCTAGAACAATATGTAAGTTGCTGAGAAGACTTTAAAAGAAACTATTTTACAGAGCACCACACAGATTTATTTAAAAAAAAAAGTCAGGAAAGCCTAAAATTCTGGCAGTGTTTAGATTATTGTAGAACAGTAATACTTCGGGCTATATCAATTCCTAAGTGACAGTAAGAAGTGTCAGAACTGTCAGATCTCTTTTTACGTGCTACTGAAAGAACAGTTCTTACTTTTAGAGGCCAAAAGTCAAAGTGGAACTTCTCTAAGAGGAACCAAAACTCAATGTGTTGTAGTACATGGGCGGGTACTGTGGGAGTTCTGTGGGAGACAAGCAGTCATCCCAAGACTATTTAAACACAGAAATGTGTGCCTTTGTGGTTCTGTTTGGCTTCCTGCTTGAAAAGATATCCTGGCCTAATCGGATTTAAAATATTGTGAAAGTAGAATAATCAAGATCAGAGTTTAGAAAACTTTACATGTTTTTCTGATAATATGAGATCTGGGTATCTGTGGCAAAGGCAACTTCAACATTAAATTCTATGTGGATTGCTGTTAAAAGACATTCATTCTGCAGGGATGTGACTTGCATTTCTAAATTGAACTGTGATTATATCTATTTAATTCTTGTGACTTGGAAAATTATGATAACAGTTTCAAAATATACAGATTTATTCTCATCTAGGAATACTTTATAAAGTATATAAACAAAGGAGCTTTAGTAAGGTTACCCTGAATGAATCTAAAATCAGATTATAAAGTTGGCAAATACAAACAGCACTTTATAGTTCTTTAAAAAAACAGTGAGAGAAAAATCAGACCAGAGCCATTAACTTGTTAGTTTTAAATGTCAGGAGAATCCAGTAAGTCAAAATTATCTTTGAGAAAAATGACACATAAATGTATTTAAGATTATTTCAGCCTACTTGGAATATAAATTTTTTCTCCAGTACTTGGTTCTCTTAGGCATTCAATCCTTCACTAGTGTCTCAGTCTTAATGGATAAGGAAATGTGTCAAATAGAATGTGTTTAATTGAAACAGTTTCTATTTTAAGTTTGCACTTGCAATTTTAATAAAGCTACTTTGGGCTTACATCAGCAAACCTGATCCATGCCCAAGGTAGCTCCTAAGAAGAGCTCAGTATCTCTTCCCACTTCCTTGGTTGTGGACTCACAACTTTGAGTGCTGGTTGAATTGAACTCAAGAAAACATCCAGATTGAAAACTCAGCCCAAGAAGTATTCCTGGAAACAATGATTTCAGCTTATTTTAGGCACACTGTGATCAGTGTTGTCTATATCATTCTACTTTGTCTATTAGTCTCTACATTTTAATTTCAACAGGAAAAAAAGTTTTATTTTTAACAATAAAAATTAATTATATTTAATTAATAATTCTAGAGGAAAAATAATAATCTGCCTAGTCTCCACTGAATTTGGAAGCTTTACAGTGAAGCTGGAGTAGATTTATTTGCTCCTTATCTATTTGTTGAAAAACATTTGATTCTGTATTTGAACACAAGACAAAGTTCTGCCTTCTGAAGCTACACTCTTTCCATACAACAACTCTCCTATTTTTAATGCAAGTGGGGGCTGATATTAGATGTGAATGTAACATGATCCATAGCCTTATGAAAGTTATTCCTTCTTTCTTGCCATTTTGTTCTGTAGGTGAGTTAACAGTTTCAGGCCATCTTTCACAATCTCATCAGTTTTTCCTGGGATGTTTCTTCAAGCAAGTCTATTCAGAGTGCACGTTTATATATGCTGACATGGAACAAACCATATATTACCAGTCTAGCTTTGTATTCTAAACCAGATTGGCAAATTCTTATCTGCAATCATTTACAATTCACTTTTGAAGTAAGATTCATCCTGTGTGGGTCTGCAGTGGTTTTTACAGAGGGAAGAAGTGCCTATGCATTCCTCAGAGTGACTTATGTCACTGCAATCTGCTTGGATTGTCACTGCTGTGCTTTGCTCCTGTATGACTGACTTGCATGCCATGGCTGTTTTGAATAAACTGGAACTCAGCAGATTTTCCAGAAACACGCTTTCCCTTCCCTACTCATTATGTTAGATGCTGCTTGACAGGGATTTTATGTAAAAACTGTCAGTCCATTCTCTTGCCTAGCTTGTTAATAAAAACCTGCATTTTTCGCTCAAAAATGGACACAAACAGAAAAGCAGATACACAAGGCAGTAATCTAGTACCTCACTGCACAACAACTCATGAGAGAAAGCATGCCAGCCAAGGGTAGCATAAAGGTCTTATGAAATACAGGAATTTCAGCTAAAACACACTTAAAAATCTGAACTGATTTGAGGTAAACCACCAGATTAAATGGAAGCTTTTCAGGATCTTCACATCCTCAGTGTGCAAGAACTGTTTATTTGCACTCCTGGAGAAAGAGATAGAGGGTGTTGCTGAATTTTGAATGATTTTTTCAGGAAGTCTACACATCAAAACTGATGCCAAGACCACAAAGAGAGTCCTCCGGCTATGGGAGGTGAGCCTTACAGATGTACCCGCAGTTAGTTTATCCTCAGGGACTTTGGATAAGACAGCTGAATTACCAGAATTCCCATACTTCCTTCCTACTATCGCCATCTGCAAACTCCTTCCAAATAATCAGCCTTTCTCCATCACTCCAAGAAGTATCCTCCTTTTCTCCAAACTCATCTCCTGCTGCCGCCTGATTGCCATCAATCACTGAAACGGAGCTGCTCAGGATTTCATGCCGGCATCCTCTGGAGCCCCAAGCCGTGTTCTTTTTTTCCGTCTTTTTTTCTGTCTTCTCTGCACCCCTACTGCTTTTGGCAGGAAAGAAGTTCAGCAGCAGAAGCAGGCACGATACCAAAATTTCCCAGGGATCTACAGCTGCTCAGAAACCCCTTTGGCCAGACAACCTTTTTGTCAATATTCTTCTAGTAAACATGAGGGCAGCTGAGGTGACATTTGTGTTTATGGGCAGTTTGTGGCCAGTTTGATAATACCATGATATGCTTGTGTTAGACTTGAGTTCTGGGACCCCAGTGCTTAATGAGGGCTGGTTTCACCCTGTGACTAGTTAGGAAGGTTATGAAAAAATGTACATGCCTATTTAATATCTAAATACTACCACATTAGGCTAGGTCTCCATTTAGTGGAATTGGCACTAGAACAGAACTGCATAAGCTGAGAACCTAGTCCTTCATTTGACCTTTGATTATTAATCCAATTAATCACTCAGCGGTAGATTTAACTCAGCTCTTCATGCTTACAGAGTGTCAGCCTGGTAGGAGGTTCTCCATTCTTCCCTCAACAAATAAATCTTTTATTCTTCTGCCCAGAAAAAGAATATTGAATAAATATTCTTTTTCCTCAGAGTAATTACACATAAAATGAGAGTAAAAGCCAAATATAACAAGCTAAAACCGGCAGAAAGCTTATTTATCTGTAGTACACGGAATTACTTGTAGCTGAATTCTGCTAAATTATTTTCATGTATTACATAGTATTTTCTCATATTAATAACTGCCTCACAGTAATGGAACTACTCACAGGACTAAGCATTATTTGATTTATGTAAAATTAAAGAACCTAGCCTCATTAAAGACCCAGCACACCAACTGAAGTCTATGTGGAAGGAGGAAGAGACCCATGCCCACACAACCATTTTCAGTTTGAGAAACCAAACAAGCCCTGCTCCCAAGACTGATGGTTCCTGAAATACCGGGTAGTTGTCTGACTGTGCTTTCCGTGAGATAACGGTAACAGCCATAGTAGGTGACAAAGCAGTGCCGAAGGCACAGAGCCATCTGCGCTCACCAGGCAGTGAAATGGAGGGCATGGTTTGAAACCCATAGTTAGTTCGGTTATTTGGAAGAAATGCACAAAATTTTCAAAGCACAGATCTCCTTATGTCACAATAACAGCAAACTATGGTGACTTATTGGAAATTTCTTGAAGTTTCTTTCATGCCAATATGGAGTTTAGACATTGCAACACAGGGCAAGAAGGAGCAAGTGTTTGCTATATTTTTGTTGGATTTTGAAGCCTGCACTGCAATTAGCTGAGAACTGAACAGCTACTGCCTCTCCTTCACACATGAATCCTTTTTTGCCAGGACTATTTATGGCTGTTAACAGCTGCAGCAAAGACACCAAAATGTTCTCATGTAGCAAATTCTGTTCTGAGTATGAAAGGCCAGCAAAACTAAGAGTCCCCAACTTAAAGGCAGTCTTTGAAACCAGCAGTTCTCCTAAACAGGTAATTTTTCACCTTTAGTCTGCTTTGTCAAAACACAGTACTACACTCTGCCATACTCAGAAGACTTGAACAATATTAATTTACATCCATTCTGGAAGACAGATTAGAAAGGTGAGTATATTTTAATCCCTTTATTGCTATCAGAGCCCTCATTATTCTCACAATGTCTGTTCTTTTCACAGAAGCATCAGAAGGAAGCCTATCTGACAATAAAATACACATGAATACATCTAAATATGAGACAAACTCTTCAGCTTTAAAAACAAATAGAAAGAGACCCCCGCAATACCTCTAAAGCTCCTCCTAACTCCTCCTATAGTACCTTAGCCCTTAGATTCTTTAACAGCATTTGAGAAATTACAGAGTTTCTACCCAAAACCCCTCCTTAAGACAATTTTTTTTTAAAAAAGTTCATTTTAGTTTACTTAGGAGTTTAAATAACAAATAGCCCAAATTTTGGAAGTCTTGTTAGAAGTTATAGAATTTTAATTGACACTTTAAATAAGATTCTAGATAGTAATGACAGCCCCCTAAATATTATTAAAAATGCTTAGCATGATTTTTTATGGTATTTAAAGTGTCAAGCAATGAATACTAACTCAAGAAAGTTTTATTTTCCTCATTTATCTTCTAGCTGTTTATATTTCTGTAAAATTTTAAGTTTATAGTTGTTAACATAAAAATATTCCAATAGCTATAGCATCACATCAGTATATTCTGAAAGAGCTTTCTTCTGTTGCTTGATGTTAAAAAAAATATTGAAAACGCTCCTCCATTTCCTTTAGACAGTTTGTTTGACTGAAGCTTTTAAGCAAGTCTGAAAGTGCATCTGCTTTTATTCTTCAATTAGTTACTATTAATATTGTATCCTTCCATAATCTACTAGTGACACAAGCGGTTTTGCAGTGAAAGTCCATCTGTGCACAATGCTGTGCCATTTCAGAGAAAGTTAAAGTGGTTTTCAGGAACACTCAAACACAACTCAGATAATTTGCAGCCTGCACAGACATTATTTTTTTCCCCTTGTTTTCTCTTCTCCCAATGACATCCCTATTGAGTTAATAGGACACACAAAGCCCAGAGACATTTTTACTTGGATGGCATCAAAAGGCCATCTGTAAGTGTGGCAAAGACTATATAAACTCACTGAGCACATGGATTAGCAATCATCTGACTTACCTGTGTATGGCAGCTCCACAGACACTCGAAAGAGAGGCATAAACTCCATCCCCAAAGACATAAAATTGCCACAGAGGGCAGTTTGCTGGGCAAAGGACATCTTCTGTCCCCTTTCTAAGGTCAAGTCCTCTTGTAAAACACGTGATAGCAGTAGGAGCTAAAGAGAAAAGAAGAACTTTTGACCTGAAAATCTTAAGGGTTTGTTGTTGGGGTTTCTTTTTTTAATGTCTCTACAGTTTCCAAGTTTAAAGCAATATCTGAATTTGAAATTAGGTGCAATGCCCACAAAGACATCTTTGAAGCTTACAAATGTACAGTTAGGACAAGGAGGCACACACTTCAAAATTATTTAGGGGAAAAAAGTGACAGAAAAAGGCAAAAAGGGTAAAAAAATCCCATGAACAAACAAAGTTAAAATAATATCCAAGGAACATTACACAAGGAAAAGCAATTCACATCTGTAAGTTTACTGCAGAGACAGAAGGGCAAGTGGAAGACCTTTGAGGGCTGATGGACCACAGACGCAGGTGGCACTTTTCAAGGAAGAAATTAAATCACTCTGACATCCCCAGAGTAATCTCCAGCCCTAAGACATTTATGAATCACTTGGGAAATTATGAATCTTCTCTCCAGTGGCATTCATGAAGCAGGTTGACAGCAGCATTTCCCTTAGCCTCTTGCAATAAATCCTACTGAGGTCGGTGTTAAAAAAAAAAAAAGGAACACCCATCTCCTTGTTCCAGTAATAGAGTAAGTAACATCTAGAACATTGGTATCATCCATTACAGTGAAGTTTACATCATTATCATTGTGCAGAGGACTGTCAGATTCACACAGTGATACTAAAGTTATTTATTCAGCTGAGGCACATGCGTTTTTTACATAGAACTCTGCCTTTTTTCAAGAGTTGCTCCTCAGATTATCATCATTAAGCTTTCACTGTGCCTGCCTGTATGCAATGAAGGTATGCAGAGAGATTAACATCAGTACACAATTTTGCTTGGCAAAGTGATGCGTTTTCTTTTGAAAACATAGAGGTCTTTATCTTGCATGGTAGCTACCATCCTTCTACAACACAAGCTAGCACAATCAGCTGGTCTGTTGAACAGCAAATTAGAGATTTGGTTTAGATCATTATCAACTCAGCAGCCTAAGCCCAACCCTTGCCTGGCTGTTTATTCTGAACTTCCTAAGGCACATCTTGCCCTTGTACCTAGAAGATGCAAGAACCTTTCCTAAAGGCACCTGGAATACTACCTTTGCACAGTATCAAGAATAAAGCTGGCAGAGGCTGGCCAAGGTATCAGGGCACATACCACAGCATCATATGCCAACGACTGTATGTTTCAGGGATCAGTGATCTGTCTCTCACCTGCTTTTCTGCCCACTGTTTTCATTCTTACCCTGGGGCATTTCCTGACCCTAAAATATGCTGCTTATAAATGAAAGTACTTGGAGCAGATGCTGCTCTTCATCAGGGGATGGAACAGATGATGCCTCCAGCTAATCCCACTGACATTAGAGCTGAGAAGCAGAACAGTTGCAGCCAGAGATGCAGAGGGAAGCATGTCTGTTCATTCTAACTGCGTAAATTGAACACACACATTCATCAACTGTGCATGTAGTTTTACTCTTAATTATATACAATAGTCATTCATGCGATACTGAAACTATGTTAAACTACCTAATCACATCTTCCTGAAAAACTTTTGCTGCCATTTGTTAGCACAAATACGGAACTTGTATATGCTAAATTTGTCTATACAGTCCAGAGAAAGAAGAAAAGAAGGCAGTAAGCACTTCTTTATTTTTCCCTTCTCAAGATTATAAAAGTTGTCTACCTAGCAAGACACTGTAAAATGATTTAATCTGATTCTCAAATATTCTAAGAAGTAAGTTTCTTTTAGGACTTAGTTTTACCTACTCACATCCTCTCCACAAAAGATGGAAAAATCAAGCAGAATCACCAATGCTTATGCCTAGAAGCTCCATATTTGCATTGTCAAAAATGCTGTATTTTTGGTGTGCTAAAAGAAATCAATCTGCTTTGCTGTTTGAGTCCCCTAATCCTTTCATGGAATTTTTACAAGTGTGTTTGCTAATTACTGGGCACTGATCAAGTAGTATCCACCAAATGACACCTAGCAAGCCCAGCAAAATCAAACAGCAGCTGGAAGGCTGGAAATCCTTGGAGGAGGCACTGCAATAAGCACCACTGGTAATCTCTGCTCTCACAGCACTGCTTGTGCCCGTCACCCTGCAACATTTTTCCAGCCTCTAAAAGTGCAAGACACCACAGGAAGTTTTAATTCCTGTCATTTCTAATGTATTGTACTTGACTGAATTCCTTGGCTGGCTGTGCATACAAAGACAGTAATTAGACATGTCTAGTTAACAAACCCTGTATCGCTTGGAGATCTGTTATTTCCCTCATCACCAAGTACTTACTAATTACTGTCATGTGGCAGGNACACAGAAATCCATTGTAGCCCAGCCGCAGGATTTTTCTGTACTGGCAGCCTGAAGATGGTCATGATCCTTGTTCACAAGGGAGGCAGGCTTCCAAGGGAAAGGTGCACCTTGCTGCCATGGGAACTGAAGAGCTGACATACTGTAGATAGGGGATTGAGCAGTTTGTACCTCAGCTGGATCAGCACTGAGGTAAAATTACACACTTTCTACTAAATGATGCTGTTAATTTAAAAGCAACAATTTCAATTTGGTTTTCTGTGTAGGTAGATTAAGTTAAGTTTTCTCGAAGCCATAACTCTAAAACAGAGATTATCATTAGAAATGTTTGGTGAAGTATCAAAATGAAAGCAAATTTTTTTTTGGCTACCAAAATTAAGACTTACAATATCAGCTCTCCAGTGGTTTTTGTTCTTCCCTGTTTGTTAATATACCATCAGTCATGCAACCCATAAAACTTCAGCCATTTTGTTGCAAACATGAAAATGTATTAATGAGGTCTGAATACCAGAATATACAAAATTGTTCTTTGACAGCTTACATACTCATCACTCTCACAAAGTTCATATATGAACTGTTGAAATTGTGGAAGTGTTTGTTTTTGTTAATATATCCAAGATACTTCAACAGGGCAAAAACTGCCAAAGAACTATATTTATATTTAAAGTAACTGAGATAAAACCCATACGTTTTAATCACTGAAACTGAAGAATGCAAGAGCAGTAGCATTGGAGGCATTTCTTTCAATACTTATGTGATGCAATACTCTAAATCCAAGTATTTTTGGAAGAAATAAATACAAGCTCACAATTTACAGGAAAGTACTCAGTTCTAGACTTGTATGCATTCTAGACTCCGTTGAAGATGTGAGACCTATCCTCTGTTACATTAAATTAGGCCTTTAGAACCACAATAAAATGATTATCATCCCATCCTGTCATGACACGCACCCTTCAAGCTTCACAGAAACACACTATATCAGAGTGCCCTACAAAAACGAAGTACAAAGAAAAGAAACTGTAATTCTTCCTGATTTAAGCCGTATTTAAAGGGTAGGGATGATTGTCTTCCGTCATTGTTGACCTAAAAAAAAGGAAAAAAAAAAAAAGCAAAGACTCACTTTTCTCTTAAAACAACCATGGTTTCAATCATTCTATCAATCAATTTCCATCTTTTTGATGCCTCTTCCCATGTATTCTGATTTTGCCTCTTAAACTAATCTATAAAAGTTTTCACTTAATTTTTAGCAGGAGCCACTGTTTTAAGTTATTCTAGGGAAATAAAATCCATAGGCAAAATCTGATTTTTTCTAATCTTGAAGTTTTCATGCATTGCTTCAAGAAAACAGTTTGTTTATGCAAAGGGAAAAAAAATCCTATGTACATTATTACAAAATAAAACAGGGGTTCCTACAAGAAAGATAGCTTTATGAGTTGTAATATAGAGAAGTACACCCCTATTATGCTTCCTATTCATTGTAGTATTTAGTAATTTTTTTCAAAATAGAGATTTTAAGTCCTTTTTTATCTTGAGGCTTCAAACAACCCTTCTTTTTCTATCTTATGCAAGGAATGCTCCCACATACCTTATCCATATTTGAAAAAAAAAAAAAAACAACATGCCAGTAAACTTACACTTATTCATATTTTGGAAAACACATTCACAGATTGCATACTAATTCATGTAAATCTTAAGTACATATCCTGACCTGGACAAGGCCAACTGGATTTAAAGAAATCTGGTCAGGGTGGTATCATTCATTTCAGTCTCAGACCTGCCCTTTTCTCATCAGTTTAAGCCCACTTGCCATCACATGGCAGCATTCACTTGCCCACACAGCCTGGTGTGTGGCAACCAGAGCTGTTGAACATGGCAGCATTTGTATCCATTCCAGTGGGAGTAAAAGGGAAGTTTTAAGATCCTCTATGATCTTCCCAAACATTATGAGCCTAAACACAGTAGATTCTTGAGGAAATGAATGTTCTTTCATTACTCTGAACAACAGAATTAGGTGCTTTTATAAATTTTCTGGCAAGTTACTAGTTCAACAACCAAATGCTCCTGAATTTAGGCTCAGAATAATGGTAAGAGGCAACATCTTACAGAAACTGTTCCCATTAATGCTATTTTAGCTGGTTCCAAATACCTCCAGGTTACAGCGGCTTCTCCAGCCCTGAAGGAAGCATCCCAGAAAACTTTTCATTTCTTTCCTGCCAGACTGTCAGCACTTCATCTACAACGCACCTGTAAAATAAAAAAGGGAAAGGACCTGGGGTTAGAGTGAGTTTTCTATAGTGGTGCGTTTTTTCCTTTTTTAGCCCTAGCACTCTTGTCACATTTTTTTATCAGTTTAGCACAAACTTTTATCCGTTTAGAACAAAAGAATTTTTCAAATCTTTGATTCAACACAAAATGAGCAGCAAATCCTGCTACCTAATAGCTGTGAGATCGTTAACAACCATTCAGAAAATCTTGGGGTGACTCACCGTCTGCAGGCCAGGCCTGAATCTGGAAGCATATTCTTCTGGAGGCTCCTATCCTCCCTTGTGAAAGGTTCCACTGAAAGGGGCAGACAAACTGCTTGCGTCCTTCTGTCATATTTTTTCTCCAACTGCTTCCCGTGGCTCCTGGTTCCCATGGATTTATTCTGGTTCCAGGAGAGCCTGCTCTCCAGCAGCAAGGATGCAGTCCAACACAGGATGGTACAACAGGTAACCCCTGACATACCCTGCCAGGCATCCTAAGCATGATCTTTTGCTTTCCAGGTCGAAATAATGGCAGGACAGGTTTAAAATCTTTTTAATGAATTCCATGGTCTAAAATATGCCAGAGACCCTCAAATTGCCAAGCACTGTACGAGTGCCTTCATAACACACACAAACACGCTCCCACTCACTCTTGCCACCGGCACTCTCCTCGATCGGGACACTTGTCACCACGGCGCTGCTTCAGCCTGTACCAGGAAGGAGCTGTCACCCCTGTTTGGAAGCGTTCCCAGACACCCTCCGTGCCCCTCTGCAGCTTCCCACCGGCCGGCTCCGCGCACCCTCCCCGGCGGGGCGGTCCCGCGGCCCATCCGCGTCCGGCGGGGCTCCCTGCGCATCCCGGCGAGAGGACTGGGCGCGCCGGGGAAGGGCCGAGCTGGTTCTCGCGGCCAGGCGCCCGCGGGGCCACCACCTCCCGGCGGGGCGGGACAGGCCGGGCAGGGACGCTCCGAGGGGAAACCCCCACGGGGTGCGGAGGGGGGACAGCCGCCAACTCACCCGAGCCGTCGCTGCCGCGCACCGGGCCGCAGAGCAGGAAGGCGCCTGCGAACAGAGAGGGAGCGGGTCGGGGCGCTGCTCCGCGCCCGCCCCGCCGGCCCCCGCCGCTCCCCGCGGTACCCACCGAGGAGCAGGGCCGAGAGCCACATGGCGCAGCGGGGCAGCGCAGAGCTGAGCGCAGGAGAGCCGAGGAGAGCGGCGTGCCGGCTGGGTCACCGCACCGTCCCCGCACGCTGCCCCACACCTCCGCCGAACGGTGCAGCCCTCGGCAGCCACCGCCCCGCTTTAAACCTCCGGCGGGCGCATGAGCACTGGGCGGGCGGGAGGGACGGACGGACGGAGGGTGCGGGGCCGGGCAGCCCCGCCGCCGGACTCGGCAGGTGCTGCCGTCCCTCCCCCGCCGCGCCCCCTCCGGCTTCTTCCGCCGGGAGCGGCGGCACAGCGCTTCCCTAAGCAGGCGGGTGCAGCAGTTCGCCTCCCCGCCCGGTAACTCGCCCGCTCCGGACGGGCAGCGCAGGCGTGAGGATGTTCCCGTGCCCGAGAAGGGCCTTCGCGGTTTGCCCTCCCGTCCCTGCCAGTGCACCCCTCGATATCCCCTCCACCTACGGTTCTCCAACACCTCCTGTCAGGTGTCCTTACTCCAGGTACCTTGGGAAATACGAGCGAGGTGTTAGCTACTTCGCTGCAACATCTGCGCCATCCTCGAAGCTGAGCGAAGGGACAAGGCTGTAATGAGCTCTGCGAGGCGCCGCCGGGGGCTGCCGAGCTCGCCCCCCCCGCCCCGTCCCCCTCCGCCTCGGGGCCTTACCTGGTCCCGCTGGGCGCTGCAGCGGGGAGAAGGGGGGGATTTAAGCCTAACTGGACCAGTCGAAGATATGGAAATACCCGAACCGGCATTTCGAGTATCGTTTCTATTTGGTCTGAAATGTTAGCGCAAATACTGCAGGTGCCTACCTTCCATTTAAGTAAAATTTTGCTTAAATTAAAGAAAAAAAAAAACCAAACCAGCAAAACCAAAACGACCACCCCCCAGAAACCAACAAACCAACCAAACGAAAACCAAACCAAACACTCCATTTTACAGCCTAATCCGTTTCCGCAACTCAATGCACACTGGCACGTGTGGTGTGAAGTACGGGCTGGCGCTGATGTGCACTGGACAGGTCACTTGGGAATCGTGGGCAGAGGGCAGAGGTGCGTGTACTTCAACGAATGCCTTAAAATGGCATTTTGTGCCGTCCGTCAGCATACACTGTTTGACTTTGCTGGGACGGCTGTTCCCGAAATGAACTTTTAAATATAAATAAGGTTTCAGACCTCATAGGAATTAGGATTTGCCGGGGCAGAAAAACTAAGTCCGGGTGGGCGTTACGCCCAGCCCTGAGAACGACCGGCTTTGGGAGGCAGCTGCTCAGGGCAATTCGCTTTACGGGGCTTTTTAAATTTTTTTTATTTTTTTTATTTTTTTTTTTTTTGACGCATAAAAATGCCCTTTGTGAAACATCTCTTCATATAATTGAAAATAAATATATTTGAGAACTCTGCGATCCGCTCAGAGATATGTCACCCGTCAAAGCAAAATAGGAAGCATGACCAGGTAAGTTATTTGTAATTTATTGCTTTTCCGTAGTTTAATTCAAGCAAAGCACAGAAGTGGTGAGAACACGATACCCCTTTCCCCCACAGCTTTGAACGTCCCAGAAACACATTTTTATGCTTCCCACACAAGATAAAGCTGGCGATGCTTTCCGCATGACATGGTCTTCTATGGGAGCATCTCAAATACAAAATTATGCAAGGCGGATGATGCAGATGTCAGGAACTTCTGCTGACATTTCTCTCAGCTTCTCAGGATCCCGAGATCTTGTCAATAAATTCCTGCTAGTCAGCAGGCTCCTTCCTGAGCTAGAGCGCCCTCGAGCGGGTCGGTCGCCTTTCGCTCTGTGACAGTGGCCGCCGAAGGTGTGTCCTTGACCTCTCCTCCCTTGCGGGGTCTCCCGCAGGTGCAGTACGCGGCACAATTTTCGTGGCAACCCTCGGTCCCGTTTTCTTAGGGCTGAGGTATTTAAGAGAGAAGGGACATTTGCTCAGTTTTTATTTTTAAAGAAAAAAATCCGGGCAGCCAAACGGCGCGCAGGAGGCCCGCCTCCCTGCAAGCCAACAGGGCAAATCCCCGCTCCCTTCCCGGAGCCCTCCGGCTGCCCCCGCCAACCCCACTCCACCCGGGCTTACGGAGGCTGCACAAAAGCGGAGCTCAAGCCGGGCCGGGGCGGGGGAGGTGATATTGGCCGGTTCTGGGCTAATGTTTCAACTTCTCTGGTGTAGAGAGCAAAGTGCTTCGCAAAAGCTTTTGTCACATGGGCTAGGGAGTTTGCCGCAGTGAAATGTCCCGGGAATACCTTCCTCCGGAGGTCGAGGAACAGGCAGGAAGAACAGGGAGAGACATCCCATTTATGCCGGGAAATAGGGGAAATGCCTGAACCAAGGGAGACTGGCTGCCCTGCCGCACAGCCCCACAGAAACCTCTCTGTCCTTTGTGTGAAGAAAGGCTTTGTGCAAAGATCAAAAAGGACACAATAAAGCACTAATTAAATTTTAAGCCCAATATTCCACTTGGGTAGGAAGGAGCCTTCTTGTACCTTGCAGTTCACTCGCGGGGAAAATACATTCATCCATCCTCATTGCAGTCCTCCATTACCTCCTTTCTACATTCTTCTTTCCTCTAATTCCCTTCATTTTCTGGGCTTTTCTGTTTCTGGCTTGTTCCTGCATTCTTTTCAGACCTACAATGCCTTCCTTTACACCCTCTTCCCAAAGGCTACTTAAATCGTCCTCCAAACTGTTTGGCATTGACTTGTGCATGTCACCTTCAATTTTATGTTCAGAAGGTTATGAGCTGTGCTTGAATTTTTTTGGCTTGTAGCCATGCTGTCTTGAGAAGGGCATTAAGGAGTTGCCAGGAATGCTGGTATGAGACAGGCAGGCTGATGCCAGGCTGATGGAACACATACATGTGCCTGGTGCTGGCCAGCCATCTGTAGCAAGGCTGTTTGTTTCCTTAGAGACAGGTGATTTGAGGAGACTTTAGAGGTGTACATGCAAATATTGTATTACCTGTGGGCACAGCCCTTGTCCTGACATCATGGGGCTCAATTTGTTCATTCACACCATCACCTTAGTTAAGCTCCTTTATGAAACATTAGTTTTT
Source organism: Pomatostomus ruficeps (assembly GCA_013400735.1). Taxonomy (NCBI): domain Eukaryota; kingdom Metazoa; phylum Chordata; class Aves; order Passeriformes; family Timaliidae; genus Pomatostomus; species Pomatostomus ruficeps. The sequence goes on from VYZT01041027.1 coordinate 43,457, forward strand.
GTTTTGTTCCCAAATTACTGTCTTGATAGTAAAACAAACAGAATCGTATCCACTTAGGAAAAACACATTGAAGAAATAAAAGCATTCAAGCCAGAAGAAGGAAGCAAATGACTGTGGAAGCAGCACCTAAAGCAAAGACCCTAACACGGGATTTTTTGATACCCTCTGTGCCATGTGGCAGGGGAAACACTTCTTTATGTAAATATACATGCATGCATACATATGTATCATATTAAGCAGCACCAGGATGCAGGCTGGAGCATTGGAGATCTGCCACTGTTCCTGTCCCACTGCTGAAATGCTCCTTGGCAGCTCTTTGTCCCCCAGAACCCACAGGGGCCCCAGCACAGAGGTTGCTCCAGGCTAGAATCTAACGTTGCCTCCTTCCTTTGGAGGCAGAGAGTGCTCACGCACGGACAGGCCTCAGACCATGGCAGATGGCCAAGGCCCGTGGGGACACCTCAACAGGGACTACAGAGACTGCAGGCACCTTGCCTGGCACTGCACAGCCTAGAGTACTCTCCAGGAAGGCTTTTCTGGAGTGGGCTCCTTACCACGGCGAGAAGCAGCATTAAATCACCCTCCAAGGCACCAGCCTAGCTGCCAGAGTTCTGAGGAAGACAGGTGGCTGCATGCAGGCCTCCTCTTTTAGGAGTTCAAGCATGACTGCCAGCAAAAGGTTCCTGATAGGCAGGAAACCCTCACCTACTTGCAGTTTATACCTTTTAGATTAGGAATTTATTTTATACAGCAACTGCAGAGCTCTGTGAGGAGGCACTAGATGTGAATCTGCCTCCTCTGCTATCAGGGCTTTCCCCATGAAAAGGGAGAAGACTGCCCTTCCCTTACCCATGATCAGTACTGATCTCACCTCTGTCCTGTCCTGTAGTGTGCTCTCCACTACAATCAATTCCAACTTGAAGGTTGGTCCTTATGACAATGTCTGAAGAGATTTTCTTTTTCAAGATAAAATTTCAGTTATGTTTGTTACTGCGGGTTCTATTACTGTATTAATACAAAAATTATCTTATACATTTCACTGACATGAGGATAAAAATGAAGCTTGGGGACAAAATAACGTAGGTAAGGGTAAACAGATTAAATTTACTTCACATATGAATTTTAAAAACACAAGTAAAATTTTAGTGATTATTTCAGAATAATATAGCTCTACATTCATCCCTGGATGCTTAGCTTGGGATATTATGAAGACCTTTGTTAGCCTGGAGGTGTAATTTTATTAACATTTTGAAAATTTTTTTGTGTTAAAATGTTGAGGACTCGTAGTAATAAAGACAAGGATGGGGTCCTGCTTCCATTTGCTGTCCATTCATTCCTCTGTTTCACTTGGCGCAGCAATGCCATTGTGTGCAGGAGTAAACTGCCAGTCAGAAAATCCCTTTTGTACACTGAGAACTGGGGATGCTGATCTCTGTGGTGAAACCTAAAGTGTGTTTTCTGGAAACAGAATTCCAAATCCTGTTTCTGCAGCCAGCACCTCTAGTCTGAGGCTTCATCCACCTGTTCAGTCAAGAGGCTGGAGGTACTGCTTCCTGTTACATGGGCACACGATTCTTAGAGAAATATGAATCTTTCTGTAAGCAAGATGCATTTTTCTGCTTCATATAAACCTCATGTTAATCCTGAATGGAAGTGCCCGATCAGAGCCTGCCTGTAGTCATATGGCTGTTGTTGAATGTGTGGCTTCTGTTATTCCTGGCTCTGTAGTTGGTGAACATGCTGTTCCTTCCACTTCCTTCGGTAGCGGTCATCTGCACATTTTGAGGGTAATCCAGGGCACCACACACACACACACTGTAGCCATTCTTAAAACCACGAATTCTTTGTCTTTCCTTCATGCGTGCTTACATTTGCACACAATATTTACAAGTCTTCGTAAATGAAAAAGACATTTTCTCGCCGATTTTATAAAGGGAAGATACAGTGTCAGTTTATCCACTTTAACCCTTTGTAATTGGAGTAGAATGTGTCAAGCAATATCAGTGGGTTAGAATTTGAATTGGTACCTTTTCACTTGATTGCTGTGAGACATCCAGGAAAAAGAGATAATTGAGAAATATTTGTAGATGTTCATGACATGCAAAGACCCTCTGTAACATGCTTTTATTGCTAGTCCAGAAAAGTACATATTGCCAAAATTAGCCAATACTTGGCCATTCTGACAAGCAGAAATATGTCACTGGTGGATTGCCCAAAATCAGAATCGTGCAAACCCATCTGTAACTCTTTTATTTCACTGAGCTTTTGAATATCGTAAAGTAACAGAAGTGAAACTTAGCTGTATTTCATTAATTGAATGAGAAAACCATGATTTTGCTAAACATGATTTAATCATCTACACAGATGGTTGTAAAGAACCACTTTTCAGTTTCTAGAAAAAACAGACATTATGACACCTATACCTCTGTATTATTATGTTTTGTTTAAAATATTTTTTTCAGAATTCTAATGATAGCAAAGTAAACCGATTCATTATATTTTTTTTAGGAACCATTATATCTTTCTTTAATACTGATATTCTGATAATACTCAGAGATTTCAGAAATAATTGTGTTTCTGTCATGTTCAATGCAATATAGGCTTGTAGGTGAATAATTGTTGACCCAGGGCAGTTTATAGTCTCTAGAGGGTAAATGTCTCTTTTTAAAAATCAAGGGCACTATCATCTGTCACTTACAGGCATGAAATTTCAGTTCAGATTTCACTTTGGCATGTATTATAAGCATTCATGTTGGTTTTAAAATATTTTTATAGTTTCTATTCTGATGATGAAAAAAAAATAAATCTGACACTTGTTGTTAAATCACTAGTTTTTACCCTTGGAGCTTGACTTATTCTCCAGAATTCAGCACCTTTAGCTAGAACACATATCATTTGTTGGTAGACTTGGCTTTTGACTTTTTTGTAGTTATTAACTACCCATCCTCAGCAACAGGTGGAGCTGTAAGTATTTTTCTCACTATTAGTCCTTGATTGTTCTTTTATCCCCTTTCCGTAGTTATTTTAATATATTTTCTTAAAATGGGAATTATTTACCAAAACACTAATTTACCTCTAACTCCAAGTTATATACTGCTAAAAACACAACTTCTCCAGTAATTGCATCCAAGGTACGGAAAGGATGGGCAAGGTACAGAGCTGAAAGCAAATTGCTTGCATTTTTCTTTCTCTGAAGGCAATGGCAAGTGTCAAAGCTTTTTCTTCCTGCAGAAGTAAAGAGCTGGGGACAGTTTGTGGCATTCGAGAATGGTGGCTGAGGATGCCTGGGTTTGTCTGGTGGCTGGTTTTGTGTAGGGGTGAAGGGGTGCTTGGTAAGGTTGTTTAACTCTTCTCAAGACAGGCAAAAAGAAGACTTCACCCTGTGCATTTCCTTTGCAACAGAAATGACAGTTTAAAACTAGAGTTAATCTGAAACCCATCCTTAGCCAGGGTCATCACTCATCTCTGCTTGGGCACAAAACTCGAGGGCAGCCATGGATAAGAAAACAAAGCTGCCACCTACTCAGGGATGTGCAGAGTGAGGGTTTCCTCGAGGTGTAGTGCTCCTGGTCTGGGTGGCTCAGTACCACAACCACAGACTGCAGATGATGGGGAGACGCCTTTGGTGGCAAAACCCTACTTTCCACAGGAATGCCTTACACTAAGGGTAGAAGTTTTAAGGTCATCTAAGGATGTGCTGAAGGCTTTTTATATTTTAAGCTCTCTGAGTATGTGTGTTTGGCCTTTTGTGAGGCTGTTCTTTGAGCCATTTCAGTGTATGCTTTGGTATGAGAAGAGACAAGCCTGGTTTCGTTTGAGAGAACACAAGTTTGAAAGGAGAAAGCAAACAGTATATTGGCCTTTAGCTCTGCCAGTTCCAGTCAATTCAGAGAGATGATTTATTGTACAAAGAGTATTCAGCACAGTGTTGGAGTGAATAATTAATTTCTTTAAAACTTGTTCAAGTGAATGGTAGTTTTGAGCTACCAGAGATTTCTGGATTAAATCCTTTGAGTTTTATTGACTTTTATTTCTGTCTTTCTGTCTTGTTAAATGGATCTTCAAAACTTATTCAGATCATGAAATCAAAGAGAGGAAATATTTTCCCCTCCAAAACAGCAGAGACTAAAAGATAGAAAAAAACAATGCTTCTTTTATTTTAAAAAGTCATGCTGAATGATGAATACAGATTTTCACTTTGGTGCAAAACTTTTTTTTCCCTGTCAGCTATTGCCAGTTTGAAAGAGATATAAAATATTTTGAAATAAAGAAGCAGTACAGAAGTTAATGACCATTCCTTTTTTTTTTCCCCATGGAGAGAACTTTTAAAGTCAGGTGTTACTCTAATCCTTTGCAAGAGAAATTCAAGATATTTTATTCACATATAAATAATGTGGTTTTGTAGGACTAAGATCTCTCTGAGCTCCTAAGTTCAGAACTGCTTGGAAAAATATTAAGTGTAACATGGGTTATGATAGAATTGCTGGAACTGTTTAGGATGACAATGTTTACTTTGCTGTCTCTGAGACTCACACCCTCTAAAGGATTTAAAGGCCATAAACTCATACGCTTTGTTCTCAGATTTTTGTTTTAATTCCTTCTGGTTTTACTGATATTTATTTCCTTTCTTCTGACACTGCTATCTGTGTTGGCTCTTAAAATCTTACTCAGATCATGATATCAAAAGAGAGGAAGTATGTTCTTGTATTGTCCAGCTTGGCAGAGGGATAAGTTAATTCTTAAAATGGGAGAGTGGCATAGAATTTGAAGGTCTTAATTTGTTACCTCAAGTATCATCATTATTCCCTATCTCTGAACTGCACATTTATTTGTACATAGCATGACTTTTGCTACTGTGATGTAAGTAATTTATTTTTGTACTAACAATTGTGACACAATTTGATTGATACTAGAAGAGTAAATAATAGATTTTAAAATTTATATCTGAATCAAAAATTAAAGCATTGTATTTCAATTTGATCACAAACTAATTATTGGTGGCTTTTTCACATTAGAGTTTCAATTAAAAATAAAGGAATTTTGATTGGAAATGTGAGCAGTTTTATTTTTAAAGCATTTAAAAGCCCCTGCTTTTCAGAAATGACACTTCTGATTTTGATGTATTAGAAAACTCTAATACTACAATTAAAGATAAAAAAATCAGATTCTTTTCACCAGATTTAATCTTACTTAGTGGAACATCTCTCTGCAGTTCTGTTCTCTGAATAATTCACTATTCATAAAAAGATATAGTTCTTCAAGTTTTATTTCAGTTTTATGTATTTGCTTGCATCTATGAAAAAAGTTCTGTAAGAAATATTGACATATATCACTTGATAGAGTAGGTGGTTCTAATGCACAAAATAAACCAGGCATGCTGAATTTTCAGACTTATTGTGTGTGAAACAGTCTGTATCTGTAAAGATGGAAAACTTCAATCATTAAGAAAAATTTTGTTTTTCAAAACTGGAGAAGTCATTAACAGGAACATATAAACTATCACAAGCTGTATTTATGTATTAAAGGTCTCACAGACATGAAGGTAGAGGGGGAAGACAAGAAAAATCAATGAAATAGGAAAGGCATAGACATAAAACAACAAATGGAGAGGGCCAGTCACTTAGACTTAAGGTTCCTTGGTGGGTGCCCCTTCACTTTCCCTTTCCAAGCCATCTCCAGCCCTGTGCAAGAGGGGAGGACATTTGCTGGGGTGTCTGTATGTCTGTCCATCCCACAGAGGGTGGTCCCTCCTCAGCCAGCCCCAGCCCTGTGCTGACAGGCAGCTCTGACAGAGTGCTCAGCCTGCCAGTGAGGCTGTCCCTGCACCTGTACTGCAGAATCCAAACTTTGCTTCTCCACTGGGAAGTGGGTCCAGGCACCTTTGAGTAAGGTTGGATCCTTATTTGGCAGGGAAATTAATGGTCAGTGCAAATAGGTTAATCCATAATTAACATTCAAGTGTCCACAAAGCCAAGTCCTTTTTGGTACTTCTTGCCAGCGGCAGATGTGGCAGTCTCCCTTTTTTTTCCCTCATGGATTTGTCTCTCCAAGATATCTGCTTTTATTAGCAGCCTTTGATCTCTCTGTAATGAGGTGACCACATTGCAGCTTTGTCAAATTCCTTCCCAAGAATGGTACTTCGTGTTCAGATTTTTTGTTTATGTCACACAGTGTCACACAAAGAGCTGCTGCAACCCCCAGAAGTTGATTTATTGCAAGTCCTTCTTGCTGGGAAAGATTGTTTTTATTTTTTGGTAGTATATTTATTTTTAAAATTTACAGAGGAAGATTAAATTCTCAATTTTTTTTGTTTGTTTGTACTGCAGCTGTCTAACTAACATTAATTGGCTACATTAAAATTAAGAATGTTTTGCATGTAATTATGCTAAAGGAATGCTTAAATACACTTTTTAATGTTTCTGATCCGAATACAGACAATTTCTTAAAAGAACATTAGTAGGAGGTCCATTCTTCAGTTTTATAAATATTTCTATGCCTCAGTAAGGCCCACAAGACCTGGGATAAGGCCAATGTAGACCAAATACAAGTTGGCTGATACATGTGCAGGACTTAAGGCCAATATAAATGCATCTATGAAATGCATGCGTATGAAAAACCTGGGGAAAACAGTTTGAAGAAGACCACCAACAAATAGATCACACATGAACATTTCTTTCATGTGCCTGAAGGAGAACATAGCAAATATGTTTAGACAGTTTTATTTGTGGATTGTAATTTACCATGGAGCAGGAGAGCAAATGGTGTTTTACAACAATGTCCAATCCAAGAGATGTAAAAAATAACCTATTATGCCACATTGTAGAGAAACATTAATTTTTAAAAGAAGGTTTTGTAAGTGAAGCAGTTGACAGAATGGAAGAAATAAATGTCTGAATTTATGATGTTACTTTGTAATATGTGTCTGAAGAAATGTTTAATCATTTAGCAAATCTTACGAACAAATGCTGAGCTGAACTGATTAAATATGTGCAAGTTACCACTATGAATGCTGTACTTCATCAGAAGATTTTAATAACGCATTAGGTGCTTGAAAGATAATCCAAATATAAGAAAAACCCAATTCCATCTGCTAAGTAGCAAATGAAAGTGTGGTTGGTAAAAGACCCAGGGGCTGCAGCCCATGGTCGTGTTCACGAGTCCTTCTGAGGTCTGTGACAGTGGGCACTGTTCTGCCTTAGCCAGGGCTGCAGATTTGCACTGTTTATTAGGATTGATTCTGTACTCTAACTTTCAAAGGGAAATGTCACACTAATGCCAGCATTTACCGGTATCCAGCAAAATTTAGAGACAATGAATCCTTACTCTTTCAAAATCAAACACTGCATGAAGAAATTCTTTCCCCAGAAAGGGATTTGAACTCATTGTCACATCTGTCATATGCAAAGCCACATCTAACTGTTTTGGGTTTTTCCTTTGCTTTCAGGAGAAAAAAGGACAAATGCAAAAAAACCCAAACAAACCACCTCCCCTCACAACCCCAGCTACAAAAAATATATTGTACTGCAGCTGTCCCTCCCTTCCTGAGTTTCCCTGTTCTGTCCTTTGTTGTTGGAGATAATGCTTTCTTTTCATTGTGAACAATTATTAGATATATATTTTATGCATTTTTATAATGCAAATCTATTAGTTTATTTGAAAATCTGTACAAGTGTAATGACATTTAAGTTTTTAATTTTTAACTTTGCAAGTCAATTGTCAGTAAAAATTCAAAATCCAAACTGCATAATTTCGTGGGGACAATGTGTAGTACTGAATTAGCTAAGTTAATTTTCTCATTGGGAAACACAGTGATAAGACACTCTTCTTCGGGTTTTTCAATAAAATTTTGAAGAAAATAGAATGTATGGAGTGTATTTCATGGTATAAGTTTTGTCACATACTTCAAATACAAGATGACCCCCTAATGATGTCAAGCCATGTTAAATGGGATGCATGTGCATGCTGTTGACAAGTAGAAACTGCAATGGGAATGTTGGCTATTACTCTCTGGGAAATACTCATTACCCCCTTATTTTGGACTACAAGATCATCTGATAATTTAGAAGTTAATTGCCTTTCACTTTCTGTGCGGGTACTACAAAGGTAAAGGAGTAATTTCATTCAGATGTGCTTCACTGAAAAGAGAGGGAACAAATGTAGCCTACCTTTCCTGTACCCTTCCTCCCTAGTGTGACTGATATCTCATAGAGAGATCTATAGTATGGATAGCATGAGGTTCAACAAGGCCAGGAGCTGGGTCCTGCCCTTGGGCCACAGCAACCCCAGGCAGTGTTGCAGGCTGGGATAGAGTGGCTGGAAAACTTCCTGGTGGAGAAGGACCTAGGAGTGCTGGTCAACAGCAACTGACCATGAGCCAGCTGTGCCTAGCTGGCCAAGAAGGCCAAAAACATCCTGTATTTATAAAGTGTGGAAACTGCAAGGGTAAATAGGATGGGTTAGCAGGGTTTAGCATGTTAAGGATAACAGAGAAAATAGCATGCAGTGAAAATGTTATCACTGAAAATTTTAGGGGCAAATTCACAAGTGTTAGCATTGTAAATGAGTTGTATTGCTGCAATCTTCTGCTGGAAGAGCAGTTGATTGCAGAAGTGATTTTGATGTCTGCTACTGCTGTGGCAAAAAGATGTCACCTGGAGTTCAGAAAAAGAAGAAACAAACTGTTGAAATTAGGATGAGACCAAGTGAGAAAAGCCCAGAAAAAAAGAAGAGGCAGGGAATGAGGTGTTGAAAAAGGATGACAAGTGGGATACAGGAGAGAAAAGACAGGAAAAAGAGATCTGACTGGATAGCTGTATTTCTTGTTCTTTTTCCCTGCTTACCATTTGAAGCACTGATTTTGTTGTACTCTCCTCAAGTGCTTTGAGGCTTTTGTCCAGCCAGGAGTTACAAGAAGAAGTAGGCAGACATGGTGAATATTTATTGACTTAACTGGAGTATAATATTGATAGCAAAACAAAAGCCTTTTAGCCACATGGCAAAGAAACAGGATTAAATAAAATCCCAAATCCTCTTTGGCTGCAATATCAACCCCAGATCAGTCTCAGAATGCCAGAGTTGCAAAAGTATAAAAAATAATCTAAAATTAAAGACTAAAATAGCTAATATTGATGTCCTGTTTAGGTACAGAAGCACCAATTTAATCAACTGAAAACCAGTTTTTTTATGCAGCCAGTCTTTCAAATAAGCAGCTAGGAGCCAAATGACTATTAAAGAACTCATGGAAGTGCTGAGAGAAAAGACAGTCCAGGAAGTGGGTTTTTCCTTTGCTGTTTCCTTCTTACTAAAAAATTCCTCCTAGCAGCTAGTTCCCAGAAACCTGGAGAAGAGAGTTGCTACTGAGAATGAAGGGTAGGACTCATCAGTCAACAAACAGAGGAGAGAGAGCTTCTGAGGAAAAAGATTTCTCTTCCTTCTTCTAGTGTTTATTCAGTGCTTATAAGTAATATAAGTACACTAACACTTTTTTGGTCTCTATGGATGAGAAAACACTGACAAGTCTCAAGTAGAGCTCTACTCTCCCATTTTTTCGGAGCAGTGCCCCTCTTCATTCCTGATTGAAAATGTCATATTTTTATCAATGTGCACATATTTTTTATTTATATCTGAAAGGTACTACCATTTCCTCTCTGTGGCACCATCATTAGAAAAGTGGTCTAGAAGGTGCTGTGTCACTATCCCTGGAATTAAGTGCTTCTGCTGTGAATCACAGCTATGCAGTTTATTAGCAGAGATTTCTCCTGTGAATGTCTCTAACACCCCAGGACTCAGATTTGATGGAGTCCTTTAGAAGAGGCAGTTAATTAATTACATTGAGAGGATAAAAAAATTGAGGAAATAGTTATTTAAAACTGCAAGACATCTTTGTGTGTATATTTAGCTATGGGGACAGGAAAAGAAAGGTAAAATATTCAATGATTTTTAAGCCTTTTGGAAAGTCATTGTTCTCTCATGGCTATGACAGAAAGACCAGTATTTTTTTCTGCTGAGCATATTGTACATGCAATTGTTAGCCCTGGATGTAGTTTCACAGTTCCCTGCCTTTAGTGGAAAGCCAGATTAAAGGGTCCTCTCTATCCTTCACCCCCAGCCATGCTCTCGGCCAGCCACTCATTATCCTGCACTTCTACAACTGCCCATGGGCACGATGGCTTGGGATGCTACCCTGACAAAATCTGAAGGGATCCAGGTTAAAAATAACTCTGCTGAAGGGTTATTTTCAGCAATCCGGTTCACCCTGTGCTTCTGCAAGCAGTTGCTGTGGTGTAGCTGGAGAGGGGAAGCTGCAGCGGAAGAGTGGGACCACGCAGCCGGAGGTGGGAAAGAGAAGCAGATGCCAACCTTCTGCAGAATGGACTCTGCTGCCATTAACACCTTTGGAGCTGTGGGTTTGATCCTGTTCTTGCTAAAAATAATACGGTTAAACAGGGGCATAAAGGACGTGGTCTTCTCATCTCAACTCCCTGGTGCTGCAAAGGTTGTTTGTTAATGGCTTTTTCTCCCTGAGAATCCTTTGCTGTATCAATACTTTTACAATTAGTTAATTAATAGTTATTAATAGTTCTACAACTGTCTTACATGAACTATTCCTTTCTGTGTTTATTAGATTGCTTGTGTCAATTGCATATCTGCATGTAAAATTAGAAATCTGCAGTCAAAAATTAGCAACTGAGAATATTCCAACATCAATATTTAATATTCCATAAACCAACACAAAATTCACTTCTGATTTGGGTATGTATCTAAGGGTTATGTGGTTAAAATTTAGTAGAGGGTTTTGGATGTCTTCATGATAGTTGAAACAGCTGAATGGGTTTTCTATGTCAACGATTTTTCCTGTTTCTGAATAATAAAATTGACTAGATAAAAATAATTTATAAAATTATTTTTTAAAATGGTATTTAATGTATTTTTAAAAATTTCATATTTTAAAAGTAGAGCTTTTGGGCATATTCACTTGGTCACTTACTAAATTAACTGGATCTCAGTTTTTTGAAAAGCTTATTCTCTTAAACTGTGACTCATGGCTTGCATGTTGCTTAAGTGCTACAGGATGGTTTATTTTTATAATATTAAATTTGGGAATATTTATAGATAGTCCACTTGGCTGGGAATAGAAGGCTTGTGGAGATGTGCAAGAACAAAAAGCATGAATTCATCCAGTTTGAGTGGGCCCTTAGTGAGCAATGCCTGCTCTCCAACCTGACCAGCAGGGCACACTTAGAAGCTGCTGAACAAATCAGAAGATTTGGGCTCAAAGGAAAAACAGCAGAGGGAGATGCATTTCATTTAATTATGAGCAGTAAAAAAAAAAAGTAGTCCTGTAATTCTTCCCTTCTCAGTTATTTAGAATTCAAATTCGTTATTAGAATGAAAATACTGCTTGAATTAATCTTGTTATAAATTAAGAACTGCTATTATTTCCAACTCTTCCCAGTATCACAGTCTTGTGGTTACAAGGTCTGGTTACACTTTCTCCTCTGAACCCTAACCATATTAATTCACGAGCTTCAATTCATAAAACTCTTCTGGATAATTTTGATATCATCAAACCCCTTTCTCTACCCTTTGGCCTTTATCTGCTGTGGTGGAGGAGACTGGTTGTTCACAGGCATATCCAGAGCCGGGATCCAAGGAGGTGAAATTTCCTCCTAGTGGCTGCATCAGCTGTCTTCTCCATATTGACTTATTTCACATTTTTTGCACAGTGGCCTCTTCTCCATGGAAAGATGAATTCCCTTGTGTCCCTATATTGACATCAGGTTGATCATGTCTGCTCTTTCAGATCTGCAACAGCTGTATCCTCCTGACAATACGTGTAGAGCAGTCAGAAACTGATCCTGGGGATTAAAAACAGTGGGTCTTGTCAACCTACACAGGGATGAGTTTCCAGCCCTCTGACCACCTGTCTCTCCCATCAAGTGCCATGGGAGTTAGCAAACTCTATGGGATTTGGCCCAGGAATAAGAAGAGCAATTTGTAAAATGAGTTGTTAGATGTGAATTCCCCATGCACACGGAGACAAGTCTGTAAAGTCTCTTGTGTGCAGAAAACTTGAGATGCTGATAGAGAACTGATCCTTATGCTACAAAACTGACTGGGTATCAGTGTGGCTATTAAAATAATTTCTGTGGTGCTTCCATTGCACTTTAGCAATATTTAATGAGAAAACTAAAATTTAAAGCTACACTAAAGACAAATTCACACAAAAATTGCTGATAAATATTTAAAGTTGTAGTTGATGTGTTTTATTATATCTGGAAAAATAATTACTGACATTCCAGTGAAAATTGGGTTCATTTTGCTGTTTTTGTCATTATTGGTACAAGGATAGATACAGCTTCAGCAGTGGGACAGATTGCTACTTGTCTTAGTGCAGATGCCACTTCATGGAGGGAGCAGAGATATAGGCACCTGCATTTCCATAGACTTTTAAGTATATATTAATAGAAGGACTGCGTGTTTTTTGAGGGAGGAGGGTGGGTCAACAGTGGAAGGTTAAGTGTCTTAGAAGAACTGTTGAAGCAAGAGATCTATGATGCTGCCATTTTAATGAGGCCGTTACAGTGCCAGTAATCCCTGCAAAAATAATCTGTGGACAGACACTCACAAAAATGAATAGAAAGAAGCCAATAATCAGTTAAAAAATACTGCTTCTAAAACCACATTTCTAACACTGATATGTTCATCCAAAACAGCAGAAGATGCTAAGCCCGTTTGCGATTTTTTCTGATATTGAGAACTACTTGGAAGAAACTTTGATTTTAGCTTTCAAAATTAAGAAAACTTCACCAATGGAATGCTAGCAATTGGGAATGTTGAGTTCTGAGACAATTTCCTGCAATGGTAGGAGACGATACTGAATATAAGTTTAAAATATATTGGGTTTTTAATGAAGAATTATGCTCCTGATGTCTGAGAGCACCTCATAAGGAAGTGTTGCAGTAGAGTGGGGGACTGCAGTAGAGATTCAGCAGAGTTGTGGACTTTCTGTTCACACAAGGCAAACTGACTTTAATGCAGCACAGGTATGGTATAATCATGAGTAATTATACTCCAAACTTCAACATTACATTTCACCATGCTTTGCTAAAACCTGTAGCCCATCTTTGTTAATTGCATATGCCTCTCTTGCTCCAGTTTCCTGCCTGGAAAGTGGTGACTAAGTGTAAAAATAGATACCTGTAAGTGTATCTAGATGCTTGTAGCCAAATCCAAACTACCCACTACATGCAAGCTGACTTGCAGCCTGTAGCAAGCCAGCTGGATCAATAAGCAGTGAAAATCCACCAGGGGCAAGGGAAGAAGAAACAATCTGTCCATAGAAACAATCTGAACAACTATGCAAACCTAAGTCATTAAAAATATGGATATAATCTATACGCCTAGAAACTTAACTCAAACCTTATATAGACTTTAAAGTTGGGAGAAAGAGGTTCAATTCTCTCAATTTATACGAAGATTTTCTACCTTGTTTTCAAAAGTAAAATCCAATGACATTTCTCTTCTTAGTCTTCATAAATAGAGACAGATTTATATGCAAATGTCCTCTTGTAACTAATCCTAGAGCCTCATGTCTGCCAAACTGACAGAATTTTGTCCAACAGCTACAAGGCTTGGCAGAAAAGACGTATGTACACACATACATATAGGTTTACAGAACATTCTGCCATCATGTTACTTTGTGGCCTGGAATAAAGTGGTTCTTGGAAGTTTAGGAAATTTTACTACGGAAATACTGACTTATAATGTAGACAGATTCTATCACAAAATTAGAAATCTTTCACAAAATTTTAGAGCAGATAGGTCAGCAAGTTTATTTTGCATGCATTGATGAGAGGTACAAAGTAAGAGATGAAACAATTTATTTGCAAGAATATAGCAAATTACTAGTTTCTGTGGTTTTTATGGCCGTTAGGACAAACTAGCATTTCTGAGAGGGCCAGATGGAGTCGAGGTCTGGACTGGCAGCACAGATCCTCATTAGCAGTGTAGAAGCCTCTACTCTTGTTGATCTCTTGCAGAGCTTGCATCAGTTCTTTCTGCTGAACCACTCAGTCTGCTCTGAGAAGATTGAGGCCGGGCTACTAGCATTGGGAAAAAGTTGGCTACTCCCTCCCTATAGCCCATTTTCTCATATCTGAAATAGGGATGACAGGTCTTTCTTTGGTGAGGTTGCTGTAAGACAGCGGTACATGTACATGTTGCTACTGCTATTATCGGTGAGTTTGGGCCCAGCATGACTGGAGTACTCAGCAAGACTTACAAACAAGGCAAAACCTCAAAGCTTCAAACATTCACTTCCCTTAGATAATAGGCATTTTTTTCTATTATCTGCTAAACTCCAGACATGAATTAGTTTACTAGTCTGTCCTTGAGTATATGGTAACTCAAGCCTGATTCCACATCACTGTTAACTTAATTTTCACAATTTTTATACACTTATGCCAAACAAAAGACATAGTTTGCTTCCTACTCTAAATCATAGTTATAAGTCATAGTAAATCTGGGTATGACAAAAACAGAAATAAAGTCCAAATGGACCTTCATGCTACGTTTAGATTATCTGATGAAAACACTATAGAAATATAAAATGTTAGTGTGGCAGCATAAGAACATAACATTATGATTAGGGATATAGAACACTTAGCTTCAAAATCCATTAGAAAATGAAAATTCAGTAGTGCTTGAAACTAATTGGCATGCAGCGCTACAACACTGCTGGCTGTTTGAGCACTAGCAGAAATACTTCATAGTTTGTGTGGGAGAACTGATGGCATTGGTACTGTAGAGGGGTTAATCTTTGCACGTTGGATCTCTGGTGTGTTCTGTCTGTGTCACTGGTGAACTGAGAGGGTGTGCACTGCCCATCACATGTTCTGTTTTCCTGCAGAAGGAATCAGAAGCACATCAGCATGAAGGGAGATAAAATTCTCCCTAAATACTTCCTCTGGATAGTCAGTGGACCAGGACTGAGGAAACCCACTTGCCCTAATGCTGGGCTGTGCTCCTACCCAGTGCAAGGCAAGGACTAAGAAGTGTCCTGAGACACGACTGCCCCAGCTTGCAGATGCAGCCAGCACAGGCTGCATCGTGGTGGCGACCTACCTCACCTCTTTGCTCTGTGGAGCTCAGACAGGTCTCTTTTTCCTCTCTTCAGTCCGAGCACACCGGTGTGCCAGAACCACAGCTGCTCCTTGCCCAGTAGCCCCAGGCCAGTGGGCTGCAGAGCACTTGATTTCAGGGCACACAGCTCCTTGAGGCTGACATAAATGAAGCAATTTACTCCAGCTGAGGATCCCATTTGTCGGCTAGTCTGTTCCATAACCCCTTCTGTAGTTTAGCTAATCAGTTACTTTTTCTTTACAGACAAATGAAAATTTCTAGATTTAAACTAAAGCCTTATGTCTCTAATGACTTCTTTTTTTTTTTCCCACTAAATCTCTGTTGAAACAATTGCTGTGTCTAAGGATGTTCTGAAGATTTGGATATAAACACCCACAGTAACTCAATGTCTGCTTTACTTGTGTTGTATCACGTTACACTACATCTGCTGACATTTAGTCATTCCACTGCACTTTTTTATGCAAGCAGTAAGTGTAAAACATGTAGTCAAGTAAGAGAACATGTTGTATATTTTGTTGTATTTCAGAGAAACAGTATACCTAGAATAAATAAATATAAATGATACCTGGGGTTTGTTTTTTTTCCTGTTGGGACATGGAATGAAAAGCTGTAGTATTCTTTCATGCCATTTCTATTTTAATTATGTGACATTCCTAGGGAAATTGGCAGCTAATTTTGGTAGATATTGTAGAAAAAAATCTAGGTTTTTTTTTTTTTTAATGGTAGTTCTACAGCATTCATAAGTTTGGATAAAAAACAAATATTACAACTTGGAAAACTGATATTCATGACTGACAGAACTATTTGAGTTTTCAGGTCCTCTGGTGCTTAAAACTTTCCATAGCTATTCTGATTCCTTCAAAAGGCTTCAGTCCATGGAGGTTAGAAATCATATGCTAGGAAAAAACACACTTAAGTATTTTAGAAAAAGGGTTGAGAAGAAGTAACATGGCAGGATAATAAGGAGGACTGGAAGAAAAGAGCAGTGGGAAAAGTCATGAGATCAAAGTGTAGCTTTATTTTAGTTACTTGTTTTGGTGGTTTCAGTTAGCAAATTGCTAGTGTAATTTGCTGGGAAATATTCTCTTATATAAAGCTTTGTTTCTAGTGACAATTTAGCATGTCAGCTACATAGTAGCTGGAATTATTGGCTACAGTCTTCTATGTGAGGAAAATGTCTTGTGCTGTGATGCCTGGGAAGACAGGAATAAATAACACTGGAGGTATGGGTGCTTGTAATAAGGACTGTGTAACTGGGTTCGTTTTTAGTTTTTTTTTTTTTTTTTTTTTTTTTTAGAGAAGTTTGGGAAGGACCCAAGAAACATTTTGGATTATTTTGAAGATTAAAGGATTAAAACAATTTTATTAGAACTGTACCAGCTTTGGATCATTTATCTATCACATAATCTTCAACTACTTTTTATTACCTTTCCCAGGCTGGAAAACTAAATGAAGAATTTCACCTGCACATTTACAAGTGTGAGGGAAGTGCTAGTGAAGAATGAGAAGTAGTGAGTGTATTGGGTGGGTTCTCTTTAAACCAGCTACAGACAGCAGTGAGTGCTGCTAAAGGGAATTCACTGTGAAGGCATTTCCTGTGTGGCAAAGGTGTGTCATCATGAACGAGGAAAAATCACCAATCTATGCCATACATCCTAGTGTGAGAACAGGTCTATTGCCTGCCAGATCCTTGCAAAATACTTGCTATAAACCCATGAAAACCACATTTGGGATGACTGCTCCACTAACCGTAATGCACCTCTGGTGATCTCTACCTGCATGAGAGCTCTGCTGGGAGCTAGTCAGGTATTGGCAGAGTTTGCTTGGATGGATTGGAGATGAGGAGGAGAGGGAGAGGCATGCAGAAGTAAGTCTTCACCAAGCAGAAGGATGTCATCTGTATCACATGGCAAATGTGTGACCTAGCTGTGATCGAATCAGCTTTACCTGTGACCTACCAGCTGCTTTTCAACCAGTGTCATCCTCAGCAGATTTCTGGCATCAACCAAAATGCTATTGAGTCACACTCTTCCAGAGAGCTTCCTATTTGAAAGTGACCATATTGAAATAAAAATAGAAACATCACAGAGACCATATTTTGACAGGTTTCATTGTGCAAGTCAGTCAAAGGCATGTTTGTTTGAGTTTTCATGAGATTAGTCTGAGATATTCTACAACATTGTTAGTTACGTGTTGCATTTTACTGCAATTACATCTTTCATCAGACTATTTACATAATATATTTAATAGAGTTAATTGTTCTCTTTGAGTAAGAAAGATAAGAATGTAATATCAATCTAAGACCAGTGGGAGAGGAAAAATTAAAATTACACTTTTCAGAGTTCCAGGAGCTAAACCCAAGCCAAAGTCCTTTCAGACCTTTGGCTCTGAGATTTTCTTCTGGCAGGATCTCCAGAGTACCCTGTCACCAGATCTACTCTAGTTAGTGTGGAGGTAACCCTGAAGTCTGTTGGGTTTGGGTATGTGCTCTGAAGAATGTGCCAGTTTTTAAGGAAAGTGATTTGGATTAGGTTATACCCCTCTCGGAAAGCCTTTCAGTGCTGATGGAAGTGCTCCACAGTGTGCAAGTGGTCCCACAACTCCTTATTTTAGCAACACAGCCTTGTTTGACATTGCCTTTCCTGCCTCTTTTGTGTCCTGTGACCACAGCAGTGAGGCATAAAGGACTAAGGCTCTCAGTTTTCCAGACTCTCCTTTGTGTTTGTTGCATTCTGATATTGTTGCAGCTGGTTACTATGGTGTGAATCACATCCCTCAGAGCTGCTGACACCCTAGAGAGCAAAGGGCTCCAAGTGATCGATGCTCTGGAATGCAGGATCACGAGTCTCTCCTTAGCCCTAGACACTGAACGCAGACATTCTTGCCCTACATAAATCAGCTCAGCTCTGCCTTTTTTTCCCCAGAAAGATTGATTCGCAGGGTCTAAGTCCTGGTTGCCACCAGCCATGTTCTGATTGGCTGTCAGCTGTAGAAGAGGAATCAATGCAGGATCCCTTGCAATATCTCAACATGCACATGACTGATGCTTTTGGTGCTAAATCAGACAGAAGAAAAGCTAGAAACAAACTAGAGGAAAAAAGGACAGCATTTTACAGGGTGTGTTGAAGAACATCAGCAATAGGGCTTATCTGGAAACAGGAGCAGTGTGGAAACATTGGATTTTTCTGTGTATTAATATGTATATATACACCAATACTACCCCTTGACAGTACTGGAAGAGCTGTCATGCTAATCCCCTTTTCTTTTTGTATCTTCCCTAATATGTTTATCAACCTCATAACTAGCTCCTAAAAGAAATTTAAGATCAAAGAAAATAAATTTGTGTAAATAAAGCGGGGTTTTTTTAAATATTCTGGCTTTAATATCTCTCATAATGTCAAGTAGCTTCACCGACTGTGGCTGCCCTGTTCACTGTAAGTGTTATTAAAAATTCACTGCTGTTTTATAGTAACTAAGCTTTAATAGAAAATAGAGCATTTTTAGGATGCTGTTGAAATGGAAGTTTTAAAACCGTAAGAGGAGGAGGGAGTAGTTTCTCTCAAAGTGACCTTGAAGCTGGGAGTACTAAAAATGTCAGTGCGGGAAAACTCTATTTCTTATGCCTGGTGCTGCTCATCTTCTGCCTGTTTTGAGAAGCAGAGCTCCTGTGGAGAGATAACACTCTTACAGACAGACATGAGGATGAACTGAGCCTCACCAAGCTAGTGTCCCCAAGTCTGTGCCGCCCAGTGTTGTTAGTGGGGTAATGAAATAAATCTACTCATTACATTTCAGCTGCTGTGGTTTAATGGTTGCCTTGGTTACTTGTATTCATTGATTCACACAGATGTGATTAATTCCAAATTAATGAGCAGCCAGAAAAAATATGGACATTTTAAAACCATCATCTTTCAGGAAAAATTTAGGTAGCCCTCTACCCTTATTTCACTGAGATATTTATTTATTTGGTTTCTGTCTTATTTCTCAGTGACTGATTTTTTAAAAAAATTACACTGAGCCAAGATTATTATTAGATTATTAATAAACTTGATAATTTTCAAGCAAGTTGTGAAGAATACTTCTCACCTGACAGTCTCAATAATAACTGGTCCTCCATCAAGCAGAACAAACTTCCTTCCTTTACTGTAATTAATACTACTCAGTATTTTCAAATGAAATTCAGGAATGCTACCCAGTTTGCACAACATCTAGTAACTAGGTTTCTTTCCCCAGACTTATTCCCCAAACAACTTTTGCTTTACTTTAAGCATGATTTAAATTTAACACCTTTTTGTCAGGTGTTATGGAGAGGATCTTTCCTGATGCCCATTAGTTAGACAATTCCTTTTTTTCTTCAGTGCCCAAATCTTTTGTTCTCCATATGAGTTTCTTCTCAGATTTGTTCTGCCCATCTTTTATCTTTCCTTTTTAGTCACCTCTGTGATTATTTGTTCTATACTTTGGGCTTAATCTTCCTGACCACAGGGATGGCCAAAACCTTCAGAGTCCATAGGCCTCTGGAAGATGAAGAGATCAATTTCCTCACCTGAAACTCAAGGTCCTTTCATTTCTTCCCTTTTCCCAGCCTGCATTTTCTGTAAATTCAAGGTCTTGGCTAATTAGAGGGATAGAGTGCCTGATTCTTGTAATATTCCTACTTACTTGCCTGCTAAGAAATAATTCATCTTTTCTCTCACCTGTGGTTTGAGGTAGGCGGTATGGAACATTTCTGTGGATAGTGTTTTATGCTTATAAATAAATTTTCTTTTGTTTTTATTCCACATTCACTTTTCAGGGCTTGAATTCACTTCTATGTTTAAAAATATCTTTTCATTTGTCATATTCACTGACCTCACTGTGACCAAAATAATTAATCTGGTACATCTGTAAACTTTCACTAAGGGTCATTTTATTTTATTTGAATATTGAGACAAATTAGAAAAGGCATTTGGAAAAATTTCCTGCTTCAGAAAAATAAGATTAACTCACTGCTTGAACACTTTCTGAACTGTTTTGGCTCATTGTATCTCCAAAATAGCTTGATGTAAGACTTCCAGATGAGTACATTGGCCGAGTCTGTTAGCTTTGGCAACTATTAGTAGTGTTGGGTAGACTACCTTTTTGCTGATAATGGTTAAAGAGTTGTGGTTAAAATGACTTTGTTGATAGAATGGTTTCCACATACGTAAAAGGCTCCGAAAGACTCATGAACTAAGCCATGGTCAGTCTCTCAGTTTTATGGCTTTTGAAATAAATTTTGAAATTCTGGAAATTCTGTAGAAATGTCAAATAATTTGTTTCCATGTGTTGTTTTTGATTATTACTTTTCAGTCTAGACTGTGAACCTTTATCTCCTGATTTAGAATTTCTGAATATTATCCTAACTTTAAATTAAGGACACGGTTGCTTGAATGTCAGGAAGAAACAAAACAGTTTTTACGACTAGAATTGTACCTTCTTATATTTAAGTGTGACTTCAAAGTAAATCACTTGGTCTTTTTAATATGTAAGTGGTTTGGGGAAGAAAAAAATTTCAGAGTGGTCCCTTGGCCTTTCCTTCTTTATGGCCTCTTTATGTTACCGATTTTCAGGCTTCAGAAATTAAAAAAAATTCTTATTCTCCTGGCAGGTAACACTCTTCAAACTTAAGAGACTCAAATAATTTGTGTTTTAACTGTAGTGCAAATTTCATTGAAAGAAATTATGTTGGTGTGGCGTGGACTAGTCCCCTTTTCTGACAGTAGGTGGGTATCTCTATGGGTGTCTGTGTAGAGAAGGGGGGCAGAAAAATGCACCGTTACCCTTGCTTGCCTGAGAGAGGTGTTTGAAGGCAGAGGATGTATTTTAAGATTACCATGTCTGATGGTTCTTATTTCATGTGATTGAATTAAGATACTAGTAGAGGTCTAAATAAAAATATTCCCTTACATGGATGCTGATTTTTGGGGGTGTGGGGGCTGGGGAGGATTTTTGACCCTGAAATCTGTAGAACTTCTCAGGGGGAGACACTTGCCATCAGACCAGTAGTGAAGAGTTCAATATCTTCCCACCCCTTCAGGTTCTTGCTTTTCTATCAAATTGATTTAAATAGCTTTTCATCCTTTGGCTTTTGACTATGCCCTGTATTATTTTAGTGAATGCCAAGTGGCATTCATTGTCACAAGTGAGTGATAAAGAAAATACTTGTGTCAAAAATGTCTGGTGAGTGAGAAAAGAGAGAAGAGAACTTGGTAGAATCATTTGTCTGGAGAAAATTAGCAAGTCAGCAGTGGGTGATAACATTAGCATTAATAGGGAAATAATTTTAGGACTTCTTCTTAGGACATGGGCCTGCTGGAGTGAGTCCAGAGTGCCACAAGATGGTTAGAGGGAGGGAGAACCTCTACTGTAAGGAAATGCTAAAGGGTTGGGGCTGTTCAGCCTCAGAGAAGACTTTGGGGTGACCTAATTGCAGCCTGAAGGGGCCTACAAGAAGTCTGGAGAGGGACTTTTTACAAGAGCAAGTAGTGACAGGAGACAGGACAAGGACAAACCAAAAGAGGGTAGGCTTAGATTAGATATCAGGAAAAAGTTCTTTAATATGAGGGTGGTGAGGCGCTGAAATGAGTAGCCCAGAGAAGCTGTGAATGTCCCATCCCTGGAAGTGTTCAAGGAAAAGTTGGATGTGGCTCTGAGCAAACTGGTCTGGCGAAAGATGTTCCTGCCCATGGCAGAGGGTTGGAACGAGATGATCTTTAAGATTCCTTCCAGCCCAAAACATTCTATGATTTAGTTTCCTAGAAGCAGCATAATGAGAGCTGAAATTATAAAAATCACATTTAGGATTACTCAGCATATACAATTTGCACTTTCAAGGAAATAAAGACATCAAGAATTTCCTTGCATTTAAGTTACATATTTTTTCTGACTGTCATGGCTGTGAACAATACCTCAGTGACCCATTAGCAGAGGCAGCATCCTTTTAAATTTTGGGTTTGTTTCCCACAGCTGTAAATGCATTTGATTTTTAGAAGACTCTGTTCTTTTATTCAACTGTGAGGAAGTGAGAGAGGTGATTGGGATACTACAGTGTTGATCTCTCATTAGCTTGTCTCATGGGCAGAGATTTTTGTTGTGCTGCTCTCAGTGTTTGCAAATGCATGGCTCTGAACATGCAGTTGGTGTTGTAATTTTCTTTGGAGAAAGTGTTTGTGTGTTTTATGCATGTATATTACAAACTTTCTAGAAGGACTTAAGTTGGACTGTAGTTCGACTGCTACCATTAAACCTGTGATTAAAAAAAAATTCAAGCAAGCTAGGACAAAGCTGCCGTCTCTGCGAAATGTCAATGAGAAAAAATGTTCAAACACAGTAATCATAATGACAAGGTTTTTTGGCTATGGAACACAGAATCACTAGGGCTGGAAAAGACTTCTAAGGTCATTGAGTATGTCTTATGAAATACAGGTAGCTTGGACTAATTTGTTGCCACCAGTCAACAGTGGAAGTAAACCTGCACTAGAACCAAATTCTGGGCTGCAGAAGTGTTTTATCTCTGAAACTGCTGGAGGTGCCAGACTGGATGGATATCTCATCTTAATAATATGGCCTTTGCTGTTTCCTGTGCTTTTCTGACTTTACTTACAGCAGAATTGAGATAGTAATGAGCCCTTTTGAAAAATCCATCTGTTTTTATATAAAGCATGTGCAAATTTTAGTAAAATCAAAGTAATTTGCAAATGCCTCTCAACTTACAAGCCTTTAGAATACATGATACCTGGTGATGACAATGAACACAAACATGCAACAGACTTGGCTGAAAGGAATTTTAAGTGCTCTTTGTTGTTACTAAGCATTTAAGGTTAAAATTTTCTTAGTGAACTCTTTGAAAGATACAAATAGTTTGGAGTTTTGTTTGGTAGTGGTGGTATCTGTAATTTCTTCATTATTGATGGAAGTAATTACGTTGACCATCAAAGATTTTAATAGGTGCAATAATTTAAGCATTTGTGTGGTTTCTAGCTGACTAAATGGCAGAATAAGGTGACTGTGTGTGTGTCAGCTTGTTGTAGTGCACGCTTACCAAAGAGGCTGAGGGAGTGGAGTTTCCTCAGGAGCATGAACACTGCATGGGCACGTGCAGCTGGGCAATGTCCTGTTTGTGTCAGGACTGTTTCACCCCTCAGACAGGCACTTTGGAAAACTGTCTTTCTCTTGTGATTTTCATCATGGTTGCAATTTCTGGGATTTTAAATAGACTCAGCTCAGCTGATTTTTCTCAAATGTTTGGACTTCTTACTAGAAACACGATGCATGCAAAAGCTCATGGCATTAAGTCAGGACTTCAGATAAACTGAGTGTCTTCAGAGGCAGCTCTACAGCTACTGGATAGGTGTCTTTTCATAAGGGCATTGCTTGAACATTAAGCAGCTTTGTGTGTTTAACCTCTGAAAGAAAGTGCTCTTTTCCAAGTGGTTGCTGTAGACAGAAGTACAGCAGTAAATACTGCTGGCCATAATAAATTTTTTTCATGAACACATATCTTCATTTTAAGTTATAGCATAAGTATTTGACTATTTTACTGCTGCTGGTGCTGGAGAGAGATTTGAAGTTATTTTAATCTTTTTCTGTGAAAGCATTGATGGCAGAACAGCATTAAGACAAGGTTTTTTGGACAAGGATTTTTCAGGAAGTGATGGGCAAGGACTGCTCTGAAAATAGTTCAATCACATTGATGTGAAAGTTGCCAGTCAAGAACAAAGGCTTGGCAGCAACACATTTATGGTGGGCTCTGAAGAGTGAATGAAGTGCTTTGCTGCCCACAAACCTGCATAAGCTGTGGGTAGGACTTGGACACTGACTGCCCACAGTGTGAGCACTGGTACCTGCAGCTTGGCCCTGCAATGGCTCCCAGGCCTCTGTTACATAGGAAGAACTAATGAGATTGGGGAATTTCTTATAGGTCTTACTACTTCAGTAACAGTTCATTTATTCAAACTTCTGGAAGGTAAGTTCATGCTGAGTGACCTTGCTTAATTTTTTTCATTGTGAATAGTGCCATTGCTTCAGTGAAGAAGGCCTGTTTCAAAATGAGAGCTGTTTAAAGGTCAAACATAGTTTACAGCATCATTATTCACTTCATGTACTCATTCCTTGGGAAGTGCATTCAGACACCTGATTGTTGCAAAAATATTTTTGCAAGGCAAAAGCTCTTTTTCTACGTGCTAGAAATGTTAGTCTTGAATTCAAGTAAAATACGCTATTTTACTAAGGTTGCAGAGTGATGTGTTAAAAAACAGATAAGATTAGTATTTTTTGTGCACTTTGATTTGATAAAGACCATTTTCCTTTTGGAGGTACCTTTCTTGGCCTCCTACCCCTATTCCTCAAACAAAAGTTCTTAGCTGCACATAGATTACTAGCTTAAGTACACTTTTAAAATGGTAATTTAAGAGCCCCATATAGCCAAAATAGCTCTGTTCCGGAACGACTCACAGCATGGTCTTTAAAACAGAACATCCAGCCACTAAACTGTTCTGTGTCACCTCAAAACATCTGCTGGAAAACAAGGCTATAATAGATACATTGTTCTCAGATGCTTTTTTCTTTTTTTATTAAGTCCTATTAAGTAGCCAGTATTTCATTTCAGTAGAATAGGGCCCTTTTCTCTTGAAGCAGGAAAAACTTTCCTTCTACAAGGATAATTCTGTATGCATGCGTGCATGCTTTCTTTTACATCTTTTCTTTTAGGGTTTCCAGTTAAGAACTATTCTAACTCAAATAGTGGCTGTTTACTCCTCTTAGCTGTTTCTTTCCTACCGTGCATGTAGCTCTCTCCTTCATTCCCCCCTTGTACCAATGCTGTTGCCTCCCTGCCTAAAAAAGGGCAACGTTCACACGGGTGGCTGTGGTGCATTTTCCCTTTGCTCTTTGCTAAATGTCTGCTGCTCTCTGGGTTCTGTTCTGCATCCACAGCCCTCAGAACAAATAACGTGCATTTTTCCTACAAACACAACCTCCTTTGTGGTCCATGGGACAACACTGTCCTATGGAAGAGATGTCCAGATCAATTGGGTATTTATGTTACAACACTGGCTTCCACCCTTTCCTCTTTCCTCAAAAGCAGCGTATGAAATAAGATGAAGTATGCTTAATCTACAAGGAAGATTTGTAGTTGCTTTTAGGTTTACAGATCAAGAAATTTAGAAGATAAAAATAGAAGCGAAAGGTAGCTTTGGGATTCAGAGAGCTCATAACCCGAGAGGACCCTTTGGAGGTAGTCAGGCGAGAAGGAATCTCCTGAGGCCTTTCTTTTTATTCATCCTTTGATCAAGAGTGCTTGCTTCTGAAATGGCAAAGTTTAAAGACTGTCTACAAAAGCATCTCCTATGAGCCAGCCCCTGAGAAATGACTGTATCTGTAGGCAAACTGGAAACATTTCCACTGCCAGATGAACTTTCAGGCAGTTACATTTTGATCACAGTGGGGAAGGGAAAAAGGAACACTAAGTTATGAAAAACACTTTTATTAAAATAATAATAAAAAAATCTATTTCAAGTTAATTGCATTCCATTTAAAGTATAGCCCATAATACTGACCTACCAGTCAGGTTTAAAGTAAATAGCAAGCAAAATAACTTCATGTAATTTGATGAGCAGTAATTTTATTTTAATTCACATCATCATGTCAACTCTTCCCATTTCAAAACAACTGACTACTGACTTCTTAAATTTAGATGTGGGGATCTTTCAAACATATAACGAAATAAAAGCACTTCATAAGGAAGGCAACACATTCATCTAGTTATAATTGTGATATAGAAAATCTTAAGATTCTTAAAACCATGTTTTGTATTTAATAATGACATTTGTGTGGAAATATGTATTGTAGGCCTGCCATTGTAGTACATAAAGTGCTGATGTTTCTTCTGAGTTTTGATGAATTTAGAGATGAACAAAAGAACAACAACACAGCATAAGATGCTGCAGTTAGATATTCCTTGACTGTTGGTATTCCATTATTTTTCAAGAATATGATCCTCACAGAGTTGCATATCCTTGTAGGAACATCAGTCTCTCCAAAAGACTGGGGAACCTGATTGTGTGATTGCAAGGCAGTCCACTGGCATAAACTGATGTTTTCTTGTGCTTTCTTTCAAAATAGTTGCAGTGGTATTTGTAGCAAAAGATGACTTTAGTTTATATCTGACTTTTGTGTGATATGTGGACGTGGCTGAGATTTTGTTTCCTTGCCAATCCAGGCTTGCCAATAAAACAACAGTAGGATTAACCTAATGTTTTTCATCTCCACCTTTATTTTGTATACCCACAAAGTTTCATAGAGCGGAAATAGAGCCGTGGCAGCAAAAAATGTGCAAGATTTCAGAGGCACCTGTAGTCACTTGAACTGCACTTTCTTTGTGCTTATAGCTTCTGTTGACAACAAATACTCTTTGTATAAGTGGTGTTTGTCTTTTCCTGGTATGGGGTACTGTCCCTAAATATGTGGATTTATCCACTGGTTCCTTGGTAGCTGATTCTTCTAGAGAAGAATGCCAGTGTGGACCTGGTCTCATACCTGGCCCAGCAGGGTGTCATTTTTACATGCTGGAGTTTCCCTCCTAGCTTTCTTTGGTGTCAGATATTACCAATCATACGTGGTCACTTGAGGTTCATGACTCAGTGCTTTGCTCTTCCCCTGGCCATCCTCCTGTGAAGGAGAGAGATGGAAGGGAGAGACAAGGTCTCTATCCCGGGACCACCCCTGGGATGGAGCCCACTGTTACTTCTTGATCCCCTACTCATGACTGTTGTGGGAAGGGCATGGAAGCCTGTGTAGTGTCTCTGTAGGTTTGCTGTCTGGTAGGATTACTTTCTCTCCTTTACTTTCATTTTAGGGGAGAATCTCCCCCTTGGATTTGTGCTGGAGTCTTTTTATGATATCTCCCCATTCGCACACTGCTGCCTGAGTGATCTCTACACCTTGAGGCCTTGGGAATGCCCTCATTCTCCATTTTCCTTCTCTAAGACAGTCTGGAAATGCTTCAGTTACCAATCTTCATCACACTGAACAATGAACATTTAATATTTGAGTCTTCCAGAGCTTTCTGTAAGCCAAAAAAAAT
This sequence comes from Pomatostomus ruficeps, assembly GCA_013400735.1. Taxonomy (NCBI): domain Eukaryota; kingdom Metazoa; phylum Chordata; class Aves; order Passeriformes; family Timaliidae; genus Pomatostomus; species Pomatostomus ruficeps. The sequence goes on from VYZT01041027.1 coordinate 70,704, forward strand.
AGGTTCCAAGCCCTGCTATCTGCATGAACCCTTCCTCACAATTGTGTCACCCCAACCCTTCTGATCTGTGTCTTCAGCTGGGAGAAGGAAGATGGCTCATCTGGACATGCCCCTCTGAGTCCCTCCTGGCCCTCCTTGATGCCAGCTGACTTCCCTGCCGAGGCAGCTGCGCTGTGCTGTCTGGCTCAGCCCTGGCACCAGCCCTGCTGAGCACGGCTCCCTGGACCTTGGCTGCACGGGAGTCTGCCCTGGAGTCCTTATCACAGATGCTCCGTGTGCCATGGCTGCCATCCTGGCCGTGCTGTGCCAGGGAATCCCGCTCGGGCAGCCGTGAGGTTACAGATACAGCCAAAATTGTTCTCCAGAGAGCAAGGGAAACAAAGGTGGTAAGCAGATGGCATTGGTAAATTGCCATCACTCCTGCCATCCCTTCTCCAGTTTTGTATCCATTGTGAGGAAGGAAAATCCCAGTGTCATAAATAGCAAACCTGTTTGAGAATTTGGACTTGGACACAGTGGCTGCTCAGTTACAGACTTCTTCAGGATGCAGTTGCAGAAATGGAAGTCTTACATTTAGGAGCACTAGTTATGCTCAGAAAAACTGGAATACTGGCTAAATTTTGGGGAACTGGTAAAAACACTTGAACGAAAGAAATCCCTTTAATGTAGTAATTTTTAGTAAAAGGAAGGAGGAGACAAGTAAAACTGTCATTCAGTGAATAAGCTTAAAGGTCACTTAGCTTTTCTATTGTCATTGTAGAAAAAGTAAAAATCTATATATATGAACAGCATCAAAATGTGGCATATTAACTGAATTATAGAGACATTTGTTTTTAATATCTTACTGTGAAAATTTCCAAAGAATACAGTCAAGGTCTCATCCTTTCTGTAGCCAGACTTGCACTTACTTTCTTAGCACTGTTTTTGTTCCCAAAATGTGTGTTTATTAGAAATAGGTAACAGAAAGGAAGGTCATTCTGTGCCAAAGGATTCTTCTAAATGTGATGTGTTTTTGCTTCAGGAACTTTAGCTGTACAAATATTTCTGTGGGTTTGGGAAGGGAACTAGTTGTTTCCTCTCAGGTATCACTGCAAGTATTTTGGGGCTAAATCCTTGTCTCTGCTGGGACACTGGAGCCTGGCTGGGATACAGGTGAGCTTGGCGCTTGAAGCCCAGATCCTGACCAGACAGAGACTGCACATAGGGAGGCCAGGCCAGGAGAATAGCAGAACAAATTACTAATGACAAGAAAACAATTTGGAAACACCACTGTTTGGTTTGCTGTTGATGATTTGACTGCCATGATTACAAAACATCAGGTTTCATGAAGTTTTCACTGACTGTTTGACTAAGCAGCATCTTATCCTCCAGTAAAGGGACTGTGCTTTTGATCATTGATATTGCAGTGAATTGAGAGGGAGAGAGAAGAAAAAGGCAGAAAATTAATTCTAACTAATAAGTGAGAGGTATTATCATTAAAAAACCCCTTAACTAGCTTTGCAGAAGAGTAACCTTTTTAGGTTCAGGTGTTTTCACACTGGGCCCCAAGCCTGCACAAATTCAACTCTTCCACTGAGGAGTGAGTATGGCACCATTCTCCTCCCTGAGAGCCCTGGATAACAAAAGTGCTGTTCCTTGTCCTGTGCAAGGCAAGGGTGACAGACAGATGCCTCCCCTGGGGAGAAGTGTGGTCTGCAGGAACATCAGAAAGCTGGTGATGTGGTCAGTGAAGACTCCTACAAATTCCCCGTAAGAATTTCAGAAGTCCCACAGCATAATGTGAGGGTTTTTCCTTCCTATTCTCCTTCAAACTATCATGTATCTCTCATATGATAAAGGTGATTTCCAGCCTGACAAAGATATAAAACCCACAGCAGGTAGATTTATATAGTTCCCTTCCCTGTGTTGTAGCGTTTATCTTCACATCGTCTGCTTTCAAAGAGCTCATCAAAGCATGGTTACAGTGAGGGAAAGCTGGCTAGCCAAAGCCTTTTTTTCCTAGGAAGACAAAAAATATCCTCAGTACTACAGCTGGACAGACTATGACATTTAGGTGTAGGTATCTTTCCTTATGAGTTACCAATTCAAACTGTATCTGGATGGGGCCCATGGCCAATTAGTTATCTATGGGAAAGGACTCGTGTTCCAGTTCAAGGGTGAACTTACATCTCAGCTGGAACTCAGCAGTTTAGCTGTCAACAATCCCAGGAGCAAATGAAAATGAAGCAAAAGATATCCTGAGATGACTGGAACATACTGGTAAGGGAATCTGAAGAAAAAATTGTATCAGCTGTGTTTCACTTCATTCTCATATAAAAAGAGAAGGTTTGTTTCAGTGCTAGCAACACTGGCAGTACAATTAGCTTTGCTATTACACAAGCTCTACATGAAGTAAGTGTGCTTGCCTGTGAAACATTTTGTGTCATAACCCATCATCTCTCCCTCATTTTTTTTGGTTTTGTGGCCTGATCTGAAAGTCTTTGTTAGGGACACATAACAAAGAACACACTGCATAAAAGACTGAACAAACCAAGTAGGAAGACAGTGATCACAAGGGATTTGTAGATGGAAGAAAATGTTGACCTTATTCAATCTGCTTCATATGAAGTGTATTGTGGTCTAGAAAAAGTGCAAAAAACATACATATTTTATCTGTTTCAAGTGCAAAAAACATTTGCACTTGAAACAGATAAAATATATATGTGTTGGTTTATGGTTTAAAAAAATCTATAGAGAGCCTATATCAGGTTGAATGTAATAAACATTTCACAGCAGAGTTCCCATTGTCATTTGGCAACTTATACAAGGTGTTGCAATTATTCTCCTGGTTTAGAGATGCAGGAAGAACCCAGGAAGCTTTGCCAATGCAGCTGACTGCACAAATGGTCCTAGGTAATTTCAGGGAGCAAATGAAACAGCTCAATTTAGTCTAACAAACAAAAATTTATTTGAGCTGACCTGTGTAATTTTCCTCTCCAGAATTAAATTCAGTATGATTTGAAAGCCTTTGAAGGTATACTATACCTTATTATACCAAACACAAATTTATTTGGGGAGGGAGAAAAACGTGGGGGAATGGTTTTAGCTGTAGGAAACACTGTGGAAAACTGCATTCCTATCAGGCCATTGCTATTAAAACAAAATCAAAACCTCCCAGAAATAACTGAGAGAATCCACACCAATTATTGTTAAGGAAAGCTACACACCCCTTCTGGGACTTCATTTGAATCCATTAATTTTTATCCACTGATTTTCATGATACATGCATAATACAGGTAAGAATTCTGAGCAATAAATGATAGTTATATTACATGTCTATGCTGAGGTGTTAAAATCAATTTTCTGTAAAAGTATTATGCCTATGATCTACACCTTTTATACTACCAGAAATAGGAATGCACATGAGATGAAGAGACTGAAATAGGACCTGGAACATATAGTTCTGAGGCTTTTGGGCATGGGAGTCTGGTTTCACAGGATAAAGATCACACCTTCATTACCAAATCAAGGAAGTCAACCTATGTAGTTATGAAAAGGAGCTGGAATAATTTTAGGAATATAAAATTCAGTCCTGCTTGGTTTACCTAAGGGGAAAGACGCAAGCAGCTAAAGGGAAAGATACAAAGTTAATAATCAGAATCTAAAATTCTAGTGGCAATTGAACTACCTAACGGTTTATAATTGTAGAAAAGAAAATTATGATGCATTGGTGGATTCAATATGCAGGTTTTTGTATGCTGTTGAAGGATGGTATGTGTTGCAGCGACACGTGACCATATTAAGAAGCAGAACATATTTGAATGTTGCTGAAAACAACTGTGACTGCTGCACAGAATGGGGTTACTAAGCCACTTCCAAATAAAACAGAAGTGGGTCAATTCATCTACTGATTCACAGTACGAAATATTAACATCTTCTCTGATTTCTGAAGCTACAGAGAATTCACTGACACTGTGGCTAACTTCTCTGTATCACCAGAACACTGGCCAGGCTTGGCTTTCTCTGAGCCAGAGCCATCTGTCAGCAACGAGTCACAACTAATGAATGATCCAGAGTGAGTGGGTGTCTCCACTCTCAGTAAAAAAGGGATATGACATTGTTCCAGCCCAACACCTTTTATTTCAGATCTGAAGAATGCAGTTGTGGTAGTTTTGAAGTAAGTTCCGATGCACCCACTTATAAACCTTTTACCTCCTAAACATCTTAGGATTGTTTTAGTCAACACACTGAACTAACCATTAAGCAATTGGAGTATATAATTTAAGTGGAAAGAGAAATGCTGTCCTTTGTTCAGCTCTAGTCCTGGGGCTGTGTAGGCACAGCCGTGTTGGCTCTGTGACACTGACAGCAATGTTCCTGTTCTCTGTACAACCTATGGGTCTTGGGAAAAACCCGCTATTTTACATTCCATTCAGATTGATGTAAACACCATCAATCAATAACCAGATTTACTTCTAGCCTCAGAAAGATTTCTATCTGATTTGCATCAGAGAGTGTCATACAAATAAGGGCATTTAAATGAAGTGCTTGTCTCCAGAAGCTTCTTTCCTTTATTCTCTTTCATTTTTTATCGTTACTTTTTTAGAGTGTCTAATTCTGAAAAACAGAAGCACTAAATTCACCATTAAGTCACACAATGTCCACCTAAATATTCTAAAACCTTCAAATTAAAACAGGAAAGCAAGCAAAGGATTATAATTTCAAAATATGAATGTATTCTGAAGTATGTGTAACTGTTCATAAGATTTGTCCATACTTCCTGAAAGATCGATTTCAGTTTTCAACAGCTGAAGAGCACACTGCTAATTTGCTAATTTTCTTCCTGAGAACAGGTACAGCACTTGACATTCAGCCTTGTGCTGTCTTTACTTACCTCAGTGGGAAGGTAGATCCCAATGAAGAACTGCCTGTCCTGAGATGTGGCAGCTGGAGCTGCTGTGCCAGAATCTGGCACTGCCACTGATGCTGCCTCACCAGCTGGCCCTGTTGGAGCTTTATCAACAGAGAAGGGGTAGAAAAGTTCCAAACCTCACTGGTCTTCCATGCAGCCACCTAAAATATTTATTAGCAACATGAATGCTGAAATTTTACTTAGAAGACTCACCGAACCAGCCCTAACCTCTCCTTTAAGCCCAGGCCTTTGAGGGACCTTTGAGGACATGAAGGGCACCGTGGCAGCTACAAATTGAACAAGCTTACCAAAGAGACAGCTTATTTTTAACATTGTCTCTAGATTAACCAGAGACTTCTTGTACAACCTTCCATATTCCTAAATCCACAGAGACACCTGGGAAGAAGGGCCATGCAACAAAAACTAGCAGGCCACAATTCAGGTTGTGCTAGCAAGGAAGAAGCATGAGGTACATGCGCTGTTACAGGGACAGAGCAGTACACGCGTAACTTAAAGGTAACAGAGAGCTTCAGGACTACTACTACAACAAAACCAGAAAACTATTTCGGAGATGAAGGAGAAGAATACTTGAAGTACAAAAATTGTATTTATTCATTTTTTTTAAAAAACCCAACCCCTAAACTGACCAGTGCCTGCTCACACAGCAGACCTGAAGATCCAGTTATAAAGCTGAGCACAAAAGAAACATGTCTCCAGACGCACTGCAAAGATGGAAAACAGATTTTTGAATGTAGCCACCAAAGTAAATTCTTCTATCTTTACACAGTTTACTGCAAAAGCAAATTCTGTAAGCTGGGATTTAGGAGTGCTTCTTGCTCAAGTGAGCAGTGCCAAAATCTGGACAAAAACCAATAGGCAGATTTTTCATAAGCTGGCTGTCGGCCGCAAGGTTCAAACCCTTCGCACAGGAAGCACAGTTGAGGAGGGATTATTTCAAGCGCCTGGAACGAATGCCTACAAGAAGCAATAAACACTTTAAATGTGATTTTCGTTTCCTGACACACTTTGACCTTGTTTTTGCTAACAAATATAGCATATCTATATCTATATCTATATATAGTTATATATGTGTGTGTGTAGGGAATTAGAATAACAAACTGCATTTGGCATTTGACAGTGAGTCCTTGCTTATTGAAATCTGGGATAGTGCTCACATGCAACAACTACAATGAACACCATAGTAAGTATATTTATTGACTTGGCAAAATTAGAAATTCTAGCAGTATCGTGGAGTACCTTACAACACTTAGACAATTAAATAACATTATTACTTTTTGATAACATGGTCTAGGTTATGCATATTTTTCTTGTGATATTTTTGATGCATTTCTTGTACAGATGTTCTGAAAAACAATCTAGTTAGGGAAAGGGCATTGTGTTTAGTGCAAAACTAACATTCAACATTGAAAAACAGTGCAAAAAGCACTACTGAAAAATTCACAGTAAGCCAGTAATTCTCACAGTTTGCTAATAAACCCACAAGAAGTGAGAAGCATTTTCACTTTTTGAGTGGGTTAGGCCTCGTTTTGAAGTCATATTATTGCTTCACCAGTAGCAGTGCTGTTTCCAGAGAGGAAGTTTCTAAAGGCAGAGACTTCCACCTGTAAAAAAGAATTTTGTTATGTTCTCTCAATTCCTGTATGCATTCTCCAGAGCTATCATTACTGGATTTTTTTAACTACTAAACTGCCCCTACCTAATGGAATTGTTAAAAACTGTATTTTCAATATGTGCTTATAAAACATTTAAGAGCTGTTTTGTGAGTGTGACTTGGGTTCTTCCCAAACATAATAAGTCAAAGCACTTACAATAAAAAGTGCAGAAGAAAATTATTAAATATTTCAGTTTTACAGTTTGAAACTGACTGTGTTGGCAAGCTATTTTCTCTTAATCTTTAGAGAAAAGCTAAATTACTGTACCAGAAACTTGTACTGGAGGTATCTTCCAGTACATCTCTCAACCATAATGCAAAGACTGCACAAATCAAATAATGACTTTGGTAAAATCAAAGGGTAAGAACTAGAAGTAGTTCTCCTACACTAAGGCTGTTTGTCTGTGGCCCTGAAAGACAGTTCTGCTCTTTTGAATTTTATTAAATAAAGATATTCTGGCTTTCAAAATGAACATAACTCCTAAAGACAAATTTGACATTTTCTTAAAGCTATTACTCTGTTTACTGTATCAGAAACTTACATATAAGAACTTGAAAATGCCATTTTCAGCCAGGTCTGCCATATACCACAGCTAATACTGCAATTAAAATGTAGTAATAGTGAAACTGACCCCCACCAAAAATACAGCAGGTTTTAAGTTTTATTTCTGAAATGCTGATATACACCGTATTAATTACAGTTTTTTTAAAAAAAGTTATTCTAGTAATGAAATGGGTTTAAGTTTTAATATAATGACAAAATTAAAGATATGAAGATATCTGAATGTTGTAACGATTCTCTGTTGTCATGTTGCCATCCACGTAATGGTGTCTCAGTCTTACTTCTGGCCAAGTTGGGACAGCTAATCATGAAGAAACAAAAAGTCATTAGATTGCTAATCTTATTCTTTCAGTCAAACTAATATCTAATTCATACAGCAAATATTTCTGTCCTATAAGCTTGTCTCTGAAAACCAAAAGTATGCTGGTAATAGAATATTTAAAGCACACCCTCAGAGGAGAAGACTTGAGCTTCAAATCTTCAGATTTGAACATATCTCATGAAGTAAAGGTACAGTTCACACATTCAAGACAAAAAAGGAGTTAATTAAGCTGAACAAGGAGTTAAAATCTAGCAAGTACCATTTGTCTCCTTGAAGTGCAACAAGAATTAATTTAGTTCTTTAGAATGTTTTGAGTAACAACTTATTCTCAGTAGGACATAAAACCATAGGTGGTGACAGCTACTGAAAGGCTGCTACTTGCTGACCACCATGAATAATTTTTATCTCGTATTTGTATTGGAATGAGGTTAGAGAAGTAATGATGTTTATAACAGCACTAAAAGACAGATTTTAGTATAGGTATGGACATCAAGCTCCCACCAGGCCAGTACTTTTATATCTATAGATATTTATAAAAAAGATCTTGTAATGTGAAAAAGTTGCAAGAATACCCTGGAAAGAAATGCTGTTTGTGAAAGTTCCAAGAACTGACTCAATTTTTTTCAGTAGGATTTACCTAAAGGCAATTATTATGAACTTGTTCACCTGCATTATCTGTGAACTCACACTGGTAACAGGCCTTCAAGAGCTAATTAAAAATAAATACTTCAAAATCCCACTTCAAGCAAATGAAAATAGGTAACAAGAACATGTACTAATCTTTCACAGATTAATTTTGGGTTTTTTGGTAAAAATCCATGGAGACGTAGACTTATATAAATCAACTTACAGATAAAGAATTAATAAATATTATAGAGGTTATCAAAATTATCTACCTGTTTTATGAACTGTGTAGCATTAAAAAGTTCACTGCAGCCATACAGGACATGTTTGCCTTGTTTACCCTAAAAAGAAGTCGTCCGTAAGAAATCAACTGTTTAACAGACTAGCAGAAGATTAACAAGCAGTACTTTTTAAAGCATCTACCAAAGGAAATTAAAGGATATACTAAATTCTTTCACACACAACAGTATGCTAGCCTCCTCTCGGAGGCTCCCTATGGCTTGCAATTTTGATGACATATTTTCAGCATGTTGAATTGAACTTGCACAATACATCTATTTTAAGGCACAATCTACCTTTTTGTCATTGTGAGATAGTCCATTCTAGCACAGAACTACAAATAACTGGATTTGAGGGTTCCTCTTAATTCTTCTACAAAAAAAAACCCCAGAATGTCAAAGCTGAATGAACATTGCTTCCTGTTTTAGAAAGTTTTAAAATACTTTCTCTGTGCTGTAAGAAGCAAACTGGCAAAATGGACAGTGCTTAGAAAAACAAAGTAGTGAATAAAATCTCTGTGGTATCTGCCTGCAAGAACAGAGCTGTTGATTTTTATTCTGGAGGAAGACTGATTGAATTTGAGAATAATTAATAAGCTACACCTGTGGAAACAATAGATTTCAGAAGTCTACCACATGGAAAAGCAAATTTTGTTGGATAGGACTGTGTCACCTGGGAGAGGCACACAGGTTTCCAGGTGGTGGGAGGTAGAATGAAGGTTTTCATTAACTTTCCTTGTTTTCTCAAGAGCAAAGGGCTAAGTGGAATAAAGGTGAGGGAGTCTTCCCCCTTGGGAGGTCATCTCCCACTGCTCAAGTACACAGGCTGAGTGCAGAAACATACAGAACCCTTCAGCTGTGACAACTGTGATGAAAAACCTCTGCTCACAGGTCCCAAAAGAAGAAAGAGTGTTCAGCTTCTGACCCTCCGTAAGATCTAACATTACCATTTCCATAGTTTTCAGTTCCTTCTGTCCTCTCCACCTGTTTATCAAATGACCTCCTCTTTGCACTCTTATTCCTCCGAAACTTCAGCTTCCTGCCACTTTGTATGAAGTGCTGAGTGTTTAACTTGTCATCACACAAGTGCCCTGCATATACAAAGCAAACCTCAGCTCTGTCAGCACGCAGCTACAATCAGAGAAGTGAAGCAACCTCTGGGGAATTCAGAGATTTTTTTTTAGTAGGAAGTAACAAATATTCATACTGCTGGGCATCTTTTGGATTGACATAGTACCTGAAGTGGCTTTGGGTAGACTAAGGAGCAAGCTGAACGTTTGACAATGCCCTCTGTCACAGGCAGATGCCTCACTGAATTAGTTACGGAGGATAGTGATGAGTACTAAGCCAAATCTAAATGATTTCTTTTTCCTATCTTTTTCCCTGTCCAGACCAGCTCTGTTCTAAAATGGCTGCCCGTGAGAGGGAGAAGCCCAGCACACATGTTCTGACTTTGCATTCTTCAAGATTTACCTGGACATAAAACTCTCATGTGCTTTGCTGATCAAGTGTTTTCCAGTGACTAATGCTCCACATTTATTCTTTTGTGTGAAAAGCCTCAATCCAGTCTACCAGAGGACAGGACAACTGTACCATGACCAAGGTTAATATCAGGAAGAAAGGTATGAGGCTGCTGTTCAGTAATTTATTACCTTCTTCAAAATTTTACTAAGGTTACGTCTTTGTTTTTTTTTAATTCCTGGAAAGGGCTTGAATACCACTCCTGCCTCCCAAGAACTGTAATGATTTTGTTATTTTTCTCCATCCACTGATTTTTGGTATACATGTATTCTGCTAGTCTGTCCAACTGGAACCAGAGAAATTAAATCTGTTACACCAGCACTACATAGTTGGTTACATATCTTCTTCCTTGTGCATAAGG
>VYZT01041029.1:0-13250 GCA_013400735.1 Pomatostomus ruficeps
TAAGAATTGAAGTGCTTTTACTGTTCTGCTTTTTTGTTTTCCAACCAATTAAAAATTCTATACCTACCTTGTTAACTAGCATTCACATCAAATAGTGAGAAAACAAATTACATAACCCTTCTAGTAAAATGACTTGTTACAGCTTTTTTTGCCATGTCATTAAAGTTCCTTATTTAAATTTGGAAAATGCTTGTTTACAAATTTAAATTGCAATTAGGTCTTCAAAGGGATGAAATAGTAAGTAGAACAAAGGAACTGTCCAGACACTGCATTAGTGTCTTTGATCTTCTTTATAATGTGGTCTTAATGCCAGATATAGAGATTAAGAGGGGGAGAAGGAGGACTAGAAGCATGTACTAAATAACTAAATTGATCAGAAAAAGCTATGAGAAGTTGCAAGGATTTCCATACCATTTTTCTCACTACAAAGTTATTATGGGAAGATCTAAATAGGAAAATATGTTATCATTTAGTTCACCTAGAAACCGAACTACTAAAGGAAGAGCTTCCCTTCTGTATCTGGTTCTAACTGTGGACAAATCTGCACTTGTCTTGAACTTGCTTGGCTTGAGCCTAACAATTACATACACCCTGCCATTCTCCTAAAGGACTTAGAACTCAGAATATAAGGTTGATTTTGAAGTTACGACTGAAAAACAAACTCAGAGGCTGGATTCACCCTAATTCAGTGAGGGAAAATTTCAAGATGCATGGGTGATGTAGATCAAAAACGTAAACATTACAGAAAAATGTAGATTCTATTTTCTGCAATCATGTGGGCTCAGTCTTCTTTTTGCTCTGAGTATGCTCCTTGGAAGAGAGAGATGGATGGACAAGTGTCTTCATTCCCTCTCTCTACTGAGCTTTGGGTTGGGGGTAGTGTCAAGGAGAGGGAGGGAGTACAGCTTTTGGGTGTTCAAGATTTCTAGGTTGTAGTCTAAAATCTCGGTGTAGGTGTCCCTGGTCATGCTGAAGCAGCTTATTACTGACTTTATTAAGGCCTTCCCTTCCATCTCTTAACCCCTGCTAAACCAAGCACTAAAAAATCTGTCCACAGCTATGAGATAGATAGGCAATTCCTTTCCAAACAAAAGAACACTTTTATTTGAAGCTCCTGAATAAACAGCCAGTCGTACTGCGGTGATTCTTTTCTCTGTTTTAGTATAATAAAAAGAAATTAATCATACCTTGAGAATGTCTCTACCTTATTTTGTCCCTAGAAACTGCTGACACAGCTGCCAGTCTATGCCAGCAAAAGGAGACAATCTACACACAAATAACTGGCAGAAAAGAGATTCAACAGCTTGACTGCTGCACCAAGAAGCCATAAACATTGATAAGGAGTTTGGTAATCATCCCAAAAACAGAAACACAATCAATAAAAGTGAGAATACCAATAACAGTAAGAAAAAAAATACATATAATTTACTTCAACCTAAGATTTCAACCTGGGAATTGATCTTCCAAGCAAAGTAACTATCTGAAATGCCCAGGAATGCAGGGATGATTTCACATGTTTTACCCAATAGCAAGCTCTCTTTGCATAGAATAATAATCCTACATGCTCGGGCAAGACTAGGGTGACATTTTCAAGCTGTAGCTATGGAAAAACAAAGCAATTACTGTGAAATGTAACAGTTTAAAGACAGCAGAAGGGTCCTTCTATTACGTCAAACTGAAAATAATCCCAGCACTGTGTCACTTTCTGGGCTTTCTACTGATTATGCTGCACAACTTTCTGCGAGGTCAATGGTAAGAAACAAGAATGCCTCAAGTGGAAGAGTTATCTCTTTCTTTTTCTTTAGGAAGAATGGGAAAAAAAGGAAAAAGATGAAGTCACAATGGAATAATAAGGAATGAGAAAATGGATGACATTGCATCACAAAAGGGACTTGTTCTCTACAAATAAAGTACTCTGGAAGCTGTAACACACAGCATAAAACAAATGAAGGAATAATGCATATGTAATCAAGCTAGAGAAAAAGCAATGTAGGAGAAAATACGAGCTATGACATGGAAATGCTGCCAGTCAGAGGTGGAAGTTGCCAGTCACATTTCTTTAACCCACCCTTTCATACTAAAAATACATGAAAGTACATTTTTCTCATCTCTGAATAGAGAGTCACCTGGGGTCCCATCCTCAGCTGGTAGAAGTGACAGCAATCCTATCAATTGTATAATTAAGATCACGCATCTACTTCACTGAATCAAAATCACTGAAACTTAATGGCAGGATTTAATAACCTTTCTCTCCTAAGAATGAATCAGTTTAATGTACTTTTCTAAAGCCAGGTGCAAAAGAGTATAATTAGATAGCAATGTAACTGCAGTATAATTAAACTCACAAGCCTCCTCAATTAACTTCCAACAATGTACCTGTACTACAAGAAGTAATAAAATTATGTATTTTTAATTACAAAATAAATTCTTCATGTAGTCATATTTTGTGTCCTTTAGATCACAAAACACATAACTAACACAATCTTTAAAAGTGTAATTTAAAAATGAGCAAAATCATGCTGTGGCCAACAGGGTGCTTGCTTTGCCCACACGCCCATCAGCTATTTCAACAGTAAGGCATGTGTGTCACCATTGGTCCTGTAAATGCGCTAGGGAAAATACACAGGAAACAATGATAACTGGGTTCATGATAGATTCTGTATTCTCTTCAGGCTCAAATTCATTACTCCCATTGCTTTAATACAGATTAAATGTCTCCACAGTGTTACAAATAGTAAAGTACACATTTAGGAATGCTATGAGAAAGGACAAATTATTTTACCCCTCTATGGTCAATCTCTTAAACTAGGAGAGTAAATACCACAGTTTTAAAGCACCAGGACTGCCTTTTTGCATACTGTTTGGCAAAAAATATCCATGATCTGTGGCTAAGCTTTGTAGACAGCATAATTATAAATTAGCTGATAAAACAATAAATCATAGAGTAGTTTGAGTTGGAAGGAACCTAAAAGATCACCTAGTTCAAACCACCCTGCCATACGCAGGGACACCTTCGATTAGATCATGGTGCTCAAAGCCTCATCCAGCCTGGCCTTGAGCACTTCTAAGGATGGAGCATCCACAACTTCTCTGGGCAACCTGTTTCTTTGTCTCACCACCCTCACTGTAAATAATTTCTTCCTAATATTTAATCCAAACCTACTCTCTGACAGTTTAAAGCCATTTCCCCTTGTCCTGCCACTACATGCCCTTGTAACAAGTCCCTCTCCAGTTCTCTTGTAGACCCCTTCAGGTATTGGAAGGTGCTGTGGGGTCCCCTCAAAGCCTTTTTTTCTCCAAGCTGAACAACACTAACTCTCAACCTGTTTTCATAGGAGAGGATCAAGCTCTCTCATTATCTCTATGGCCCTCCATGTCTTCCTTAAGATGGAGGCCCCAGAGCTGACATCACTCCCTAAGCTAGGAGAAAGATACAGTTCCTTTCCCAGAGTTTTTCTTAAGTTTTTATGAGTTTTTCTTAATTTTTTATGTTAGGTTATGTAAAAGCTCATGGCCTCCACAACAAGGCAGTGAATCAACACACTTCTCAGAGCAGACATGTCTTCTGTGTTGTGTCCACCTCCCTCCCAGCCCCCCACTTTTAAAGCACCACCTGCTCCACCCCTTAATCCGTTCATAATTAAGACTAGCTACTTTTTTGCCTTTCTAAGGGAGCATGGGGGGGTGGGGGTGGAGTGTGTATGTCATATGACAGTGGAAACTTCTGCTAGTCTTCCCTAATTAAACTTGACGTACTCTTGGATGCATCTACCTGCAACACAGTTGTATTCCTATTTAAAACCAATAAAAATAAAGCTCATTTACCTGAATATTATATGAAAACAACACATTTTAACAGAGACAATGGCCATGTATTCTGTTGCACAGGCCCTGTATTCAAGATGAAACAATTTTCTATTTTTTAAAGGAAATACTCCAAATACATTGACAAACAGCTCATTTGTGTGCCACTTCACTTCCTGCAAATGCACTGCCTTACAGTCAGGAAGTCTTGCTGCAATGTTCTGATAAACCTGGAATTTGGAATCGGTATGACAGTAATTCTCTGCACACAGGTCACACAAAACACTTCTCAGTCAGAACAGCACCATCTATCTGGGCCTGTCCAGCTCCAAGTTTCATTTGTTTTTCCCACAAGCTTTTTTGCCAGCAGCCTGAGCTGTGAAATGAAGCACTCACTATTCTGTTCCTAGCATTAAGCTCCATGTTAAGGCCTTCAAAGTTTATGTCATCATTAACTTTGTGGCTTTTCCCACTCAGTGTTGTGTAAAATGCCATTACAAAGAAATGTGTTTGTTTAGTGGGGCTCTGAGCAGAGGCAGCTGGGGTTTAGGGCTGTGGCTATCTGTATATTTCCCATAGAAACAGGTGGCACACCCCATGCATCCATCCTAGTGACACAAAGACCATGCTTCAGGAAGAGAGACTATTGGACCAGGAGACAGAGACTGGCACTTCCAGCCACACCATACAGTCTCAATCTTTGAGGTCCCTCATTCACCCTCAAATACCAGCAGAAAATGGCAGCTGCCACAGGCAGAGTGTGGGCTTTTCTTCCTTGAAGATCAGCTGGGAAGATAAGCCCTGAACTGAAGAGGGTGGCAGCTGCTATGGGCACAGGCAAAGGCAGGCCAGTGGGTAAGAGAAGGAAGGGGTTTAGCTAAGCACATGGCATGAGCTGCCATGCCCCTGAGGTTGCATTAGACTACACTCAAGTGGCAAGAATATCATTCAAACCTCCAACCTAGAATCTTTACAGATCACCCAATGTGAAATAACACCTATTTTAACTTCAGTGGCTTAAGAAGATCTAGATAATGAGCACAAGACAGTCATTGTCTTCTCTTCACTCTTCTACTACCTTAAGTAAGAGTATTTTATTGAGGAGGTTGTTGCAAGATGGACATAACACAACATACTTTTCTGAAACAAACCAGAATTCCAATGCTTGCATCTCTGCTAATAACTTCCATTCACATTTTCATCCCTACTCAACTCAATTGTTAAAATCTTTCTCTCTTCTTACCCTCCCCATCCTTGACTCCCACACACATAACTATGACCAAAATACTGCCTTTCCCTTTTCAGGAGTATGTGTCCATACTCCATATTTCTGTGCAGACCTCGACACAGCTGAGAAGCCTTCTAATTCTGGATCTAAGTCTAAATCTGGGTCCCATCTTTGAGCCTCTCTCAAATGAGTACAAACTGTTATCATTACATGCTCCTCTTTATTCCTTGTGCTTACTGTAGGCTTCATCTGTATTGCTGATTATCTATGCTTCTCTGGTTTTGAAGAAATTTAAAACCAAGAGAACACATTTTTCCTCCACCTGTAGTATTTGACTTCCAGTTTCCTGATAATATGTTATTTAGCTCTGCAAAGACCTTATTTAAGTCTTCAAGTCTGCATTGTGATTCAGTTTATATGAATGTATGAATAACATTATTCAGCAGTCTTTTTTTTTTTTAATCAGTCAGGTTATTCAAGTAATTGCTCCTTCTTCACCATCATCTTTTCTTTGCTATCAAAGCTTCTGAACTACCTGTCCCACTACATGACTGAAGGATTTTCTCTTGCAAGAGAACATGGCTTAACTGGTTCTTCATATGCACATAATAGTGCACAGCACAGGTTAGATAATTACATGACAAACATCATTCTCTCTGATTATGACTTTGATTCCTTCCTCCCACAATAATAAATTAATAGCTGCCATCTACCTAAAATACTTTGAGCACAAGATAATCTTCTGTTCCTGGCGTAATTGCCCCTCTAACTCTGTAATGTACATACATTTTACTCATCTCTAAGAAAAATCTGGATGTGTTTAAATACAACTATCTCTGATCACTTTTTAATGAAAATTTAGCATGAACCGGAGAAAGAATATAAAGTATGTAAGGCCTTCAGAAGATCTTCTAACTAGACACATTTGCTCCACATCATCCTCTAAAAATCTGTTTTAGCATGACCTGAAATCTACTCTTGTGCATTTAGGAACATTTTCATTCAAGTGAGAAACATAGAAAGAAGAATTAGATAAGCACCTAAAATGTCTGAGCCAACATCAGCTTGACAAGTAACTACTAAATCCACCCAAAGCATAATGAAAACAGTTATTCCAAGAAAACTATTGCAGAAGCATTTAAAAACTTTTAGACAGTTACAAGCAACCTTTTTGTAACTACAAACTTGCGTTGTCTTAGTCTCACCCACATGGCAAGGTAACTTCCTGGTGTGGAAACTGGTGAAAAGACAATTGAACAAACAGGTGAACACAGAAAAACCTAACCCTTTACTGAAGAAGCAAACATAGAAAGCATTACACCTACCTTCAGCTACCATTTACACATACTGTTTATACAGAATATAAATCATACAGCCTTTTAAATTCATACCATATGTAGTTTTAAATTATGCTTTCCATGCTTTACTTACCATTTATATGCTAGTAACTTTAATTATTAGGCAATTATTAAATACAATTTGAAGGCGTGGCACAGGTACTAAAGAGAGACAACTTGTGTATTTGAATGGCTAAGGAGAAAGGGTGTTTCACAAGTTAATGCAAAATCCACAGAGAAATCAGACTGTATAAATGCAATGAAAAACCAGAAAGAATGGTTCACAATAGAGGAACAAATACATTGGAGAGAATCTGGTCCTAAAAACTTCATTGATTAACAAACCAAAGTAGCTCTTTCAGCAAGAAAGCACATGAAAATAAACTGTGCTGCCTGCTATGTAAACATTTTTGTGCAAACACTTTTTACTGGGAAAATCAACACCGCATCTGTGGGCACTTCACACTTGTATGAATATCAAAAATGTTTTCTGAGTGTAGCTTTAGGTCTCTCTCTGCCTAAAGCCCCACCAGAGCTCTGGTTCCGGTGTACTTTCATTGTGTTTTTGGTGGACAGTAAGGATAATTGCAGGCTAAAATACATCAGTGGTGGTAGCAGGACAACTGTACAGAAATCAAACCCCAGAAGACCAACAAAAAAATCCAGAAGTAAGCATTTTTTCTGTCAGCCCTCCTTGCTTCAGAAGGACCTGACTGCCCAAGACATAGCATTGCCTTCCATTTCTCGAAATGACACAAGGCATTAGACCTCCTTTTGTTCTTTATACCCTCAACCTGCTTCTCTGAGCTCCCTGGATTCTCCTTCAGTGACTAGAAATGCAAAGATGTAAAAAAATTATCCAAGAACTGGATCCCTGACTACATAGCTCCTCAGCATCTGAAAACCCATTAGCTGGACAGCAGATTAAATGAGAGAAGCTATTTTATCTGGCCATGGGATACACACACATAACCATGACTTTTCCTTTTCTCTGTAAACCTGCCTTTATAAATTTTACTGCCATATTATTCTTATTTGGCTGCTGTAAAAGCCTGGGATTTTAGCTACAAGCATGAAATATCTTTCGACAACCAGCTTACATAAGAAAACATGACAGGGAATGAGTAGAGAATACAGAAATTCCTAGTATTTTATGCAACTATTTGCAGTGGTATCTTTCTTGTCAGCTTGGGGATCCACTAGTGGATCCTTCACTGTATCAAGGCATTAACCAGTAACAAAGAATCAAAAAGTTCAAGAAATCTTACAGAGAAGTAATTAATTAACAAGAGCAGCCTTTTAGAAGCCCTTTTTATTATCTGGAGATTTTAAATCCTACAAGCACAGAAAAGGTAAAATGTACCCAAGTGGGAGAGGGAAAATTGAAGACACTCTAAGACCTTTACCATCGAGGTAGGATGGCACTTCAGGAAGTATCACTTCATAAATATTGCATTCCTGCACTTGTTTTACACCTTCTGATAAGAACATTTGTAACAAGGTCCTCACTGCTGCTGTTTCTTTGTACGAAGTGAAAGAGGGAATGAGAGACAGCAAAAGAGAAAGAAAAGGGAGATTCACTGCTAAAGTACAATACAAGCACTTGCTAAATATGTCTTTTACAGTTACTCACCTGCAACACTTAACCACATCATGGTTGCAGAAGTGTAATGATGATAGCCTAGTTAGACATGATTTTAGTACATTCTTTCTAAATCTGAATTCCAGGATTGTGCTAAAACAAGCTACTAATTGATACATAAATTTCTAAATATGGCAACATTCCTTCAAACCCTCTGCAATCTTCTGCCAAGGTTGTGCCACATCCTTCAAGCAGCACATGACCTAAGCAAAGCACCTCAAAAGTTCCACATATTTCTGTACTGTATTAGTCAGCAAGGCACATCAGGACAGCATCAGCAAACTCATCTTTCCAGTAGTGCACTTTAGTACAGAGAGCAGACTCAGATTATACTTGTGCTGCCTTGTAGGACTCGTACCAGCAGCCCTGTGAAAAGAAGATGATACAGGAGAAAAAAAAAAAGAGCAAGAACTTAAAAGCATGGTTTAGGGTTAGATGTCTTTGTTTTAGCGTGTTCTGCATTTTATATCCTGATGGCTGCAAAACTGTCAAAGTTAAAGTCTCGTAAGACTGACCCTAGATTTTAGAGGCAGTATCTCTTTTATATCTCATTTCCAAAGCCCACAGTATGCTATTTTCAGTTCTCAGGTGTAGCATGAAGCCACTCAAATTTTCTCAGCCTCAGCAAACTGAATTTCAACCTGTGACAAGAGTCATGAAGCTGAAAACAGTACAGGTCCAAAAGTGTAAAAGAGAAGCATTGGATTTGATTTTAGACATTTACTTGCTTAAAATCTGATACACCAAATAACTCATTCCACGCATGCATTTTCCCTCCTTGTAGTATAGAAAGCATGAAAGAGCTATTATTTCGAGCTTTGTGCACTCTTGTTAAATACTTAGGAATCCTATTATAAATTACAACCCTGCCTTTTTCACTTGACCTCCTCTTTATGTGGTCTTATTAACACAGCAGCTGAAACTTCCCTCGTGCAGTGAAATAAGCACATTATCACTGGCTGGTTCAATTACTCCAGTATCCTCCTGACTCTTTATGAAATCCTCTCTCCTGCTTTCCATAGCGGGGCCATGGTGAGCTCTGGAAGGCAGTACAGAGACAGCACAAACCCCTGGATAATTAGAGTGAATCCTGGTGCCTCAAAAAGTACATGTGGACAGGCACTTCTCATAAAACAATTACACTAAATCAGCTCCAAACCAGTAGTTTTGCTCTGTCCTTAGGGAAAAGGTGAACACAGAACAAAGCAGTCAGTGCTCCTTGGTAAAGCACCAGCCTCAAACACGAGGATAGGGAAGATGCTGCCCTCTCCAGCAAGACACTGGTTTGGTGTCATGGCCCCAGCACCGCTGCTGCAGTGAGGTAACATCACCACGTGTCCTCTATCCCCACCTTCCCACTGCCAGACTGACTCTATCCAGCTTCCTATCTGGATTAGTAACCACATGAGCAGCTAGCAAGGAGAGAGAATGCTGACCAAGCTGCCAGTGCCATTTCGGCAAGTCTTGTACACCATATCACAGGTAACACAAGTCCTCCTCACCACTGCCTTCCACCACAGAGACCTTTGACCACCTGACTGAGACAGCAGGTGCCACCGTGGCAGGGAGAGGGCACTGGGCTAATGCTGTGACTTCCTGTGACATTCCTCTGATCACAAGCTCCAGCCAAATGGCACGTGCCAAGGTGTTGCCTCTCTGCTCTGTAACATCACCAGGCAGATGCTGCTGGCTTGAGGATCCCAGAAGGAGCATGCCAGCTGCACACAGCAGAGGGAAGAAGCGAGGTGCTGCAAGCCTACGTGACACAGGCCTCGAGAAGGGGTCATCCAACATCTGAACCAGCCACAGCTCTCACCTCAGTACCAGACAGGGGTGAATGAGGCCACCACAAGCTATTACGGCTACAGTGAACTGGCTGAGGATGCAGAACATCTGCCAGCAACAGCTCTAAGAAGAATTGCTAGGACAGGGAAATGCCTCAGAAACATTTTCAGAGGCCATGAGTGCAAGCAGGTGGTTGAGCAACCTGTGTAGGTAAAAAGGGAGCAGAAAGCTGCATATCAAAGCCTTTTATCAGACTAAGAATCAAGAGAGGATGTGACAGGAAAAGAAAGTACAATTATACTTGGATGCATGAAGAAGTGGAGAATTATTGCAAAAGGAGAGAAATATGTTATGAGCAAAGTTCCAGTGTTAAAAAGTCTCATGGGATTCTCAGATGAGAGACAGAATAAGACATCCATGGTACATTATTACAGGACATTCACAGTTTTAAACTGGAAAGCAGGACTATACAGGATAGTCACTTAATCTGGACCTGGAGTAGAATGAGTACGATGAGAGGCAAATTCTCAGTTCTGATCTTCCTCTCTTTCAAAGAGAAGCACTGTTCCTCAGATTTCAAACTTTTCACTTGAGAAATGACTGGCAGCCATTGGAAGGAAAACAAATACGCTCTTATGAAATGTTTAGCACCTAGTACAAGTAGAGCTGGTATGTTCCTGGATCAGCTCTTCCATTGAAAGCAAAAAGTAATCAAAGAGAAAAGCACCCAGAGGCTTAAAGATAAAATTTATGTAAACCAAAATTTATTATTTTTATTACACATATGAATTTGTTTACATGGAACATATGGTTATTTCTTTAGAAAATAATTTTGACATTAATTACTATTACCCTCTGGCTGGCTGACTATCTCATCTAGTTCATTCACATGAATGCTACCAGACATATTCAATATGTTTAACAGTAATTCTGTTTCAGTCTGTGAACTCTCTCTACTACGTCAAAGTAAATATCAGAGAATTTAATTTTCACAGTCTTTGGGTCATAGACAGATACTATGTTGTGCATTGAACCACCAAGAAACTCATGGTGTTTAGCTGTGACGTCCACCCAGTACCTTGATACATTTACACATAATACTTTTCTTTTGTCCACAGTTGCATTAAGATTTATAAAGCTGACTCATGCTGTTATGCAAAAATGCTGACAAAAATTATTTTCCTGCTCTGAAGAAATCTGTGTTTTGTACTTGCATGTATTTCTTGAACATGAAATTGCTCTATTCAGGCATGGCCTGCCTTAAGGACAATATAAAATGGCACAAACAACACAGTTATGTAGAAAAATCTTTTTGAAGAAAATCTTTTAAAGTGTTCAACATGAGAAATTCAAAAGCGCTTTTAAATGCATAGCTTTTACTTTGTCTTTTCAGTTGGAATACAATACCACAGCAGAGCACATTGGAACAAATCATTCAGGATTCATTTCTCTGTGGGAATCTGAAAGCTTTTTAGAAGCAATTAATAAACTCATTCAAATGTATATACATTTCTCCTGCTGCTTAAGGAGATATTGGAAGTAGAGCAGTCTTTCAAGCAAATTGCTACTGTTTTGTTAGTAAACTGCCGTAACTGTGCTCTGCAAAAAGTGTAAGTGGAATTGAAAACTTTAGATCTTTGGCCAGAGCTTAGATGTACTTGATTGAATTCGACAGTATTAGACACATACAGGTTGAATTCTTTTTGCCAGCAAGGCTCCATAAGTGCAGTAGCATGACTAAATTAAATTTAAATGGAAAGGGAGGGTATTTTGAAACAAAGGTTTGCTGACATGCAAATACCTACCACAAAAATCTTGGATTGTACTGCTAGTTTATCAAAGCAATACTTTTTAAAATTTATTTTTAGTAATGGGAGACTGTTCTGAGAGACTGTAGAAATAAAACACACAGGTGAGAAATTGAAGAAAAAAGCAGCTCAAGAATTGAGTAAAATTTTACATTCTCTCACTAGCCAATAGATACTTATCCCAAAGAAGAATTTATTCAAGACCTAGGGAAGTAACAGAGTTGTTGACCCATATATGCATTGGCAAAACAGATTTATTGACCTAAATTTTTAACACACTGAGAACGTGTTTACTCATCTTACTAGTCAGAGAAGGTAAAAGATTCACATATACATATACCACTATCCAGCTAACCAGAATCTGGTAATGTTTTCCATCAGATCTACAAAACAAGAAATGATCCAAATTCTGTATCATATGAAGTTCCTGTTTAATGAACAGGAGCTCCCATCATCACAGATATGTTCAGAAAACTAGTTTAAATAACAGTCTGATGCTGTAGTCTTAAGACTGACTTCTAAAAACCCCAAAATCTGAGCCACAGATCTATTTATTTTGCCAGGCAGCTTCAGCCATACATCCATTGGGACAGCACCTACACAACACTTGCCAGAAAGACTCTCATTCACAAGCATTATGAACTCAAATTTCCCACTGTATTCCTTTACATACAAATGTATTTGCAGCCAACATTGCCTCTTTTAAGTGTATTTGTTTAAGGCAGATTTTAGCTATCCTGGAAGCCTATTTTTTCAGTTAGTTTCAATGAGCGTGTGTCTCCTGCTTATTTTATCTCCCTGTTTTATAGCTGACAAAATGTTTTCTAAACATTCTGATTTTGCACAGATATTTGTACCACCTGCTTAGTCCTGTATGATGAAGCCATGACATTCTTTAGAAAACAGAAGCAAGATTATAAAGGTGAACAAGACTTGTCTGTGCTAAATCTCTTAGGCTGACCTAAACATCATTTATAACTCGCATGAAAAGTTTCTTCTGTTCTTTGGAGGCCAATTAACTTTATCTAGAGAGAGATGTGAACAGCTAAGTAAGCCATAGCTCTTGCAATAGAAAATGCTCACTTTAAGTGAATGAATGCCGTGTTTGCAAAGCTGCAGAAATATTTTAGCAGATCCAATTTTAAGTGGCTCTAGGCGGATCCAGAGCTCTGCTGGAAGCCGAGTCCCAGGGTCCCTGCTGCTGGAGGCGGCTCCCGCACGCCTGGATGGGAATGGCGATGCCGACTCCGGCTCTCACCGGCCCGCTTGTCCCCCGGAAGCAGCGGCTGGAGCCCGACTGGGGGAACGGCCAGCTGGGGCAGGACACACAAAAATACCTCGAACAACCAATAAACTCCAATGGGACTAACTTAACACAGAGTTGTCAGCCACCTACCTGACCGCGAAACGTCTAAAGCCAGCGAGAGGAGAAAGCGGCCGCCAACATCCCAACCCTAAGGAAAGCCAACGGGATCGCGGCTCGGGATGGAGGAGGGGGCGCAGGGCGAGGACGCCCCGCGGGCCGGGCCGGGTCCCGCCGCGCTCTCCACAGGCGCCGGGCAGCGCTCACGGGCACCGCTCACCGCGCTCCTCTCACCGGCCGTGCCCCGGGCCGCGGCTCCCCCCGGGCTCTCCCCGCCCCGGGC
>VYZT01041029.1:13411-70513 GCA_013400735.1 Pomatostomus ruficeps
GCCGGCCCCCGGGACCGCCGCGCTCAGCCCGGGCCGCCCCGGGGCCGAGCCTTGTGCAGCGCCCCGCTCCCGCTGCACAGAGCTCAGCCCGGGCCAGCCCCTCAGAGCCAAGGCTTCCCCAGCCACAGGGCTGTTCGTCGCAGTCTCCCGCGCACAGCCCCTCAGGCTGTCACGGCTGTCCCCGCTGAGGGCAGGCTCTCGGGACTTCCCACCCAGGGGAAGCCAGGAGCCGCAAGGCACCGGCGGCACAGGCTCCCCACCTGAGCAAAGGCGTACCAGGTGTATCAGCGGCACAGTGAAGTGCAGGGCAGGTGCCTGAAATGAAGGAGTTCATGGCTCATCTGAGTACCTGTGGATGCCAAGTTCTACTACCTCCTATGGCAGAAGCATGGGAATACATACAAAGGAATGACAGAGCCTATGCTGTCATGTGTATTTAGCAGCTTAAGTAAAAATTACATTTTCTTCCCATCACACAGGTCTGTATCCTACTATTACTGTGTGGAGTGACAATACACAGTTTCATACTGCAGCACAGATTTACTCTAGGTTTGCTCATGTCCACATAACTTCCACACTTTGTTGTCCGTCCACATTAACTTCACTCATGGATAGGTCCAGAATACTTGTTTTAGCAAGGCTGCCTTCTCCATGGTTGATTATCCATGTATTTATCAGTCAGACACTGTGTCTAATTTGAGTATATGATGCCACTGAATGCTTAAAGGACACACTGAGGACACATAGCTTCTCAAGGCCTGTACTACTAAAAATGACAAAGCAAGACAGTAAAGACAGATGAAAGAAGTATTGGGCATTTGCTTGTGAAATTATACAAGTAGGTAATACTTTGATTGAAGTACAAAAAAAAAGATTATGTGGTTTGGTTAAAGAAAAAAGAACATTTATAGCTAGAAAAAAAGGGTGGGCTTTTCTTCCTTAAAATTTTTTAGCAAAGCATAAAATTTACTTATTTCTAAAGTTTGCTTTTATAAAAATATAGAAAACTAAGGCCAAAGCAGCTTTAATTTGTATATATATAATGAGGTTTTGCTTTAATACAAGCACGCTTGTGGGTTTTAATTTGGATGACTGTAAGGCATGAATTATCATTATTTTTTTCCTAGGCAAACCTCTCCTCATTGTGATTTGACATCTCCTTGAGATGGAATTTACCAGTGACAAAAGCAGAACAGAGGCTGTCAGAAGAATGAATTCCTGCACTCATGTCATTTCAAATGCAGAGACGTTCTACCGTGACAAGATTTGAGCTCAGAAATGCTATCAACTTTTACATGAAAAAAACACAAAGCCAAGCCCAGCCACAAAGGTGTGAAACAGCTGAGAAATTTCTCTCAACATGTGAAACTATCAGCATAACTAGAAAAGGTACATTTCTGCAAATATAGGCCGAGCTTTTTAAAGGAGCCTAAGCAGTTCCTATGAAGCATGATGAAAATTCAGCACCCAATTTACTTACAGGGCTGTAACAATATTATCAACACTGGTTATATACAAGCCTAATTACAAATCTTACAGCAGCAAATGCTATTCAAATTACTGAACAACAGGAAATTTTACCAGATGTTTATATGCTGAGTTTGATTTATCCTTTCCATTGAGATACATTACTTCTATTTCCACACCAGGAATGCACTCTACTGTAAAGAAAATCCAACCAGTGTTTTACCTAATATGTATTGGCGAACAACAATACTAGTTCTACATCTAAGAGAGCCGTAAATAGGAAAACAAACCTATAAGCCTTGAGTTCCACAGTAATGTATCTATCTTGTACCATGTTTGACAGGAAAAAAACCCCAGTCATTTACAATATTCTCCTGCAATATGCAGCTAGGCAAACCACATTTTAAAGATGGATTTGATTAGAAAATTAATATCCCATTGAAATGATGTAATTTAATTGTAAAATAGCTGATTAATTTTCTACCCATAGTACAACAGGGTGCATTTTCATATTGTCCCACATATATCACCGATTTAGTGAGATTCCTATCAAACTTGCCTTGTAACAGATTTTGTTTTACTTCTATGTCTGAAGAGACTGACATAATTCAGACTTTGTTTTCCGTCTTGGGTGGACTCAATCAAGTTGTAGGAGCTTAGTTGTTGCTTGAGAAAGGTCATTGTCTCTCCCATCATGCTGAAATTAAAAACAGTTGGTTTTGTTTGGTTTTTAAGAGGTCAGACAGCATAAAACAAAAGCCAGATTATTTTCTTTTTGAAACAACTATGTATTATCACGCACTTCAGATTACACCATTTTCACAATAAAACAGCATTGGGCTTCAAATAAATGTATTATGTTTATGTAATTGCATTGACTGGTTTCTGTCCTCTAACACAAAAGTGACAACATCCAATCTCATGCCAGACTACAGTGGATGTCTCTCTGCTTGGAGGGAGTAACCACATGTATTTTGCTGATGGGTATTAAGGCACAATCCTGCATGATAATGCGTATCCTAAACTCTTACTGATTTTCCATGGAAAACAATGGGGAAAAAATTGTACTGAATAAGTCACAGAAGTGCAAACCATCTAAAAACTGTGAAATACCAGTGGAATTTGTTGGTCCTTAGGGCTGAATGAGTGTTTAGAAGGATGAACTATGGCATGTGCACACATGCACTTTGGAGAAACATGGCAGGCTGCAGTGAAGCACAATATTCCAGTTGTGATACAAAGTTAGATCTCCAGCAGTAGGTTAAATCTTTGTAGGAATATGCCATGGGTGGAAAAGCCAAGGACATGCTCTGTGTCTTCTTGTACAAGGTTCGAAAACCACACTGTCATGTGTTCAGACAAGACATTACAATTTATTTCCTTCTATTCAGATGTCATTGAGTTCTTTGCCAAATGCTCTATGCTAAATATCCAATTCTCAGAAAATTGTGGGTTCTGATATTTGAAAGAAATATTGAAAATTAGAATAGAATATGGTCTATCTTCCTTCAGATTTTTTCTTTAACCTTTAGTAAGTTATTTTGATCTTCATCTCTTATTCTTTGTATACTTAATGTCTAGGGAAATGTTGTAATTTAAAACATGAAGTGTGAAATGTCAGTGTTACTACAGCATACAGCAGGCAGAAGATGCTGCTTGCATTGTGTATTTTACAGACAGGGATTGCAGTTTAGCCTGCAGTTTCATACGGTGGGGTCTGGCTCCATGGGTCAAAAGGTACTAGAACAATACTATAAAGATACTAGAAACACTATAAAATTAACACTGAGCTAAATTATACAAATACATTATTAGAGAACAATATTACACACACTAGACCTTACCTCTTAACAATATGCAATACTTTTAACTCCATTTTCCACTGGTATTAGAATGAGAGAAAATGTGCCTAAAGCATCCCATAAGCTTGTGAAGGTGAACTCTGATGGGGACTTTATCACATTCCTTGGGAGATTGTTCCAGTGATTAATTACTCTCATTGTAAAAGATGTCTTTCTTATATCAAGATGAAACTGCTCCTGAAATCTCTTCCAAAATATCTCTCCTTTACTTTCTTTGGTAAACCTTGGTAAAAAAAATAATGTGTAGCAGAGGACAGGGCTGTGTCTGCAGACGTAATGGAAATTACATTAATTTTATCACATAGATGTGTATACCATGGGACAGTATTTTCCTTTACACGTGTATCTGATCCATAAGATTATATTAAGACATGACAGTTCTGCAAAACAGAATTTCTATATTGTTTAGGAGATGTTCTTAAGTTTTCTTATACGCTGTAAGGATGTATATACTAGGAACTTGCAGAATTATATGGAATACAATCTAAGCATGTATTTATTTTGCCTTCATGTGTGTTATAGTACCTGTAACTGGATGTCATGCCAGGCCTGTGGCAAAAGAGAATTCTAACAAAAAGAAAATCCCTGAAGAAGTTGCTCTTTAGTGATTTAATCTGTATTTGAAATCTCAAATTTATATTTTTATCAGCAAATTTTTATGATTGTCATAGTGGTTCTGAAACTACTCTCCAAATTATCTTCATGGTCTGATACTAAAGTAGTTGTTTTCTTTTCCTACCATGAAATGGGTTTTTTTCTCCAGTTATAGCTAACAGAGCGTAAGAATGAAGATACAAACCTTGTGTGGTATTTTTGAGTGTGCTTAACTTTGTATGAAACATGCTCTGTGATGGAATCATAAGCAGAAAATTATTTATTGATATACAAATATCTGCCTGATTCTTCTACATCTCTGTTTTCCTTCAAACATCTTGACTTCTCATAACTGGGATCAGTGGAACTGAGCTTCCACTATCAGCTATCCAGCATTGATGACTATGCTCCTAATCTCAGAGAATCTGAATTAAGATCCTTATCAGATGCTGACATCTCTGTTATAATAATGAAGGTTTGATTATCCACTGCAGTAGTCTTTGATAAATATGTAACAGGACTGCCAGTGACAGTATTACACTGTTTTTACAACTCAAAGAGGTGAATTTAGAATATTTTTGAGCAGTGAAATAAATACTTTTTGCCCCCATTACTCAACAGAATTCTGACTGTCCTATCAACTGAGTATCTCTTCCCCTCTCTCTCAAATGCTTTTCCCAGTTTGCCTGGAATGAAAAGGGATAATGTGAGGTGAAAAATGGAGGATGAGCAAGTGGGAAAGCACATCAAACAGTTCATTACAATCCAATAACAGAGAGAGAGAGAGAGAAACTAAAAATGAAGGTTGGATCAGATTAGAATTTATACAAAAGTGATTGCAAACTGCTGACACACACCCTGGGGCTTGTGGATACCACAGTGTGAGCATATGTTGTCGTTAAGCTTTCAGGACTTTCTAAAAGATATACTGACATAAAAAATTCAGCATTCATTCATATAACTTGTGGGATGAAATACTCTATTTGTTGAAATAAAGGCTCACCTCTCATGTTAAAATATAAAAGATAGCCAGCATTTCTAGGCATGGGTTCACGTCACCTTAACACAGAGCTTTAGAGTGATTCAGATGAACTGCAACTGTGAGAGCTCAGAGTTGATTCCCTCATGGTGTCTTTCAACACCAGATGGCACACGACTAAACTTAGCTGCCTGAATGAAGAAATGCAATTAAATGTCTAAACATACCTATATAGAACAATTTTAGATGTCCCAAAAGACCTGAGATACCCACATGAGCTGGCATATATCACGCAAGAGCTGTGGGAGTTCTGTGAAGTGTCACATTGGGAAAGGCAGGATACCCTAGGACTTCTAAAATACTGGTAGATATTTAACTTTAAGCACTGGAAATATTCAGTAGAGGAGACGCTCAGTTACCTACAGACAAACATCCAATGCCACTTGGGAATTCCTAGGGAGTCTGGGATGCCTCGACAGGGCAGAGAGGCACAGCACAGCCCCGATAGGAAGCCTGCTCTGCTCTGGAGCAGCAGCAGCTCCAGACCACGTGAGACTCCTTGCGGTATATGAAGTGACAAGGTAGCCCCTGCTTTTCATAAAACTGAATCCTGCTTTGTGCAGTCAGGTGTGGGCTAAGTGTCTGTAGATGGAGTCCTGTTAGGATGTACTTAATGTCATATTGTGTTTGCAGAACTGTCGCATGTTCAACAAGTCTGCCTGACAATGTGCATCCACCCCTGCCACGATCACCTCAGTCCTTTCAAAGAACATCCTTCTCACTTTATGTAAGCTCTAAGTATCCTGTCTTGTAAGTCAGGACCCCACTAGGCTTTTGTTCAGATCAGCCATTAACCCTGAACAGCTTCAATGGTAGGTATGGAGTGTAAAACTGGTTTTATACTCCCAAAGCTTTCCACCTCCCCAAGAGCATAGTCCATAGCTTTCTCTCAGAAGGGCATGGAGATTGCTATGTCAGAAACTAAACACTGGGCAATCAGTTTAACTCATGCAGATGAAAGCTTTGTGCAAAGCCATTAACCTGAGGAAAAGGAAACACACATTGCCCCAGCCTGTACCCTGTAATAGACTCACAGACAGCTGTAAGTTCCCCCATAGCTGTGGCAGAGGGAGGTCCTTCCCCCAGTCACCCTTTGTGAAACTTAAAGTGAAATTTCTGATTCAGAGGCCCATCCCCTGATTCTTCTGGTTCATATGGCCTGGTTTTAGAATTCCTTTGAAGCTCCTCTATATTGTACCCATCCACATGTCCTTTGGTGAAATTTTGTTCAGGTTTTCCACTTTTGCAGACAGCATTGCCTGTGTTCCCCAGCACAACACAAAGTCCAGGGGCTGCCCCAGTGACAGTGCAAGCATTGAGTATTTATACCCAGTGATGAGATTCCTCCTGAGCCTTCAAACTGAACAGTCCCAACCTTCTCAGCCTTTCTCCAAATAACAATCTCTCAATCATCTTCATCATCCGTTGCTGGACTTGCTCCAATATGCCCATGTTTGCCCAGAAGTGGACCCAGCACTCCCTGCATGACCTCACCAGTGCCAAGCAGAGGGAATGCTCAACCCCTTGGCCTGCTGTCACCACTCTGCCTCTTGCAGACCAGTGCAGCCCAAGTAACTGGCTGGGCTTGGGTTACTGATCACAGCTCTTCAAACCCTGTCATTCCGTCAGTTTTCAATCTACCTCTCTGTCCATTGATCTAGCAATGTGCCAATCCTGCTGTTCAATAAACTGTGCAATAAACTTTCAGGTTTGGCAAATACTGCAAAATGATGCTATATTGAGAAAGTTGACTTGGTGAATCTATAGTTTGACAACTAAATTTTTAATAGGTCAAAATCAATCTTTGATATAGGTAAAATAATCATGATCGATCCAATGTGATTTAGTTTTAACATAGCAGAACAGATGTAGTTTCTTCTGTTTTCTTAGAATATTTCTTTTATACCCAAAAGGTAAGAAGCCATTCTAAAAGCAAGGATAGAATTTATGTTTCACACGTAGCTCAGAAGATTTCTTTATTGGTTTAGAAAACACTGATCTCTGTATATGTGCATTGGGAATCTGGTACAAAAGCTTTTGCTGAAAAACATTTAATTCAACTTCTTAAAGGAGATTCTTCTTTGAAGTGCTATTGGTACTGATGGAAGGCCTAGGACATGGAATTATTGCTGCATTGCTGGACGCAATACCCATTTCTGGGGCTTAAATCTTATATCACCAGACTGAGGTGGAAGTGCATCCATCCTGCCCTGTGACTGGGAGTAACTGAACCAACCTGACAACATTCTTGACTATTTATTACCTATATCACCAAGAGAAAAATGTAACTCCTTAACAAACAGTGGAAAGAAACAGGTAAGTACTCTATTGTAATCTCCTCATATAGGTATACATTTAGCATCATGATGCAATCACACTTCACTGAAAGGTTAGATTTTTTAAAATTTTCCAATTTATGCAAAAATCTTGAGATGGATTCTTCTTTAAAAATGGGAAAAAACCCTAAGATTTCTTTAAAAGGAGTTCACAGTAGAAAGGATGCCTCTTCGGAG
This sequence comes from Pomatostomus ruficeps, assembly GCA_013400735.1. NCBI lineage: Eukaryota > Metazoa > Chordata > Aves > Passeriformes > Timaliidae > Pomatostomus > Pomatostomus ruficeps. The sequence goes on from VYZT01041029.1 coordinate 20,887, forward strand.
TCAACCATAGAATCAGCTAACATCAGAATAAAGTTTCATTATCTTTTCTCTTTAAAGAAAAGTGAATAAGGAAGAACTGCCAGAAATCCATCACAATGAGCAGAGTGTATTCAGAGAACTGGATGCCCAGTTAGAGTGATTTCAACCTCCCTAAGAACACAACTGATTCCCAAAAATCGAATGCATCTAAAATTGAGTCCTGTGCCTTCAAAATCCCAACTACCATAAGCCAAATCACTTGATATTGCATGTTATCTATTTTTGTGCTATCATTATTTTAAAAAAATATTTCCTTCTCTATGTCAGGTATAGCCATTTTAAATTTTAGAATCTCTCTCCTGTTTTTAGAAGGTGGCTGCTCTATAGCTGTTTGTTGTTCTGCACTTTGCTTTAGCTTGGTAAAGATACCCTTATAAGAAAGCAGATCAACATCAACATGAGGATTCAAATTTTGGTTAACTGACAGCTTACCTGTAAGCCATACCACTAATTTGGGATGCCAATATTCTGGGATAAGAGGTAGATTGCTTATTGAAAATCTGTCACACATTCTGATTTCATCTTTTGCTTAGTAATGAATGGTGAGAAACAGAGCAAACATTGAATAGTTCCTCATTTTTTACCTAATTTATAAATAAAATTAAATCACAGACTACGTATTCTTCTTTGACATGTCTTTGTACTTTGCAGGGTTTTTTTTAAAGCACTTATTAAGCCATGATTTTATCCATGGGGTAAAGTGGCATCCCTGCGTGCTCTTTTGGTTTGGCAAACTCTAAATTTGGGGAGAGTCAAGATGACAGGAGGATCAAGCAGAAGGATGTGTGATCTATAGAACAGATTCCTCTCCGAGGTGTGAAATGAAACACCCTGTTACTCAGACTATGCCTACAAAAGCTTCCCGAGGCTTATGTGAAATGCAATTTTCCGTGCAGCCCATCACTGCTCCAGCTCAGAGGAATGAGAGCCAGCCCTGCACAGAACCCCAGCCAAAAAGCTGAGCTGGAGGCAAAGCACGTGAGCTTGCATCCAGGGCTGTGCCAGCGTGGGGATCTGTGGCTCTTGCTTGGGAGCCGGCTGGCGCTTGGGTGGAGCTGAGGCAGCGCTGCCGGCAGAGCAGCGCTGCCATTCCCCAGATCATCTTCCCTGCTGACACAAAGCCTGCAGCAACACTTCCTCTCCTGCCAAGCTCGGGGTTTGGGAGGATGACAGCAGATGCTATCAATCACTCTCTTACGAGCAGTGGCTGAGGCCTGTACGAGGGAATTACACCAGAGAATTGTCGAAGGCTTCATAAAACTCAGTGCCTCTCCCTTGTCTCTCTCCCCACAGCTGCCGCATAAATGTCTGTCTTTTTTCTTCTGTGATACATTAACATAGCACTCTTGCGTATTTTGGTCCCGATTAATCATTAATGAGTAACATTTTATGAACTTTACCATACATTTCTCTGCATTTGTACTTGGGATTTTAGGATCTAACACTGGGACAAACTGTGAGAGGGTTTTGTGCACTTCTGTGTACTGCTGGAATCATTGTCCCATTTCCCTCTGAGCACATTATTTCCTGAAGCTGGACAAGCTACTACAATCAGGTGCATCCAGTACTTTAAAAAAAAAAAAAAAAAGAAAGAAAGAAAGAAAAAAAAGATAATTTTGAAGACTTTTTTCTGCATGTAACTTCCTAAAATTTGGTCAAGGTCTCACAAAAGCCCCTTCCAATTTCCCTGACCAGTTTTTGGAAGTCCAAGACATGTATAAAAAGCATAATGATACAAGCTATGGATGCAGGAAGATGCTGGGCATCCTGATTTTCAAGGAGCCTGCTGAAGTCTGCAAATGCTCTCCCCTTCCCATTTTGAGAATCCCAGGCTGAGTTAACACTGATTTCAAATGAACAGTAGAGAACAAAGTCTTCACCTGTTACTAAAATGTTGAGCTTATGTGTCTGAAGAGTAGATTAAAAGAAATTAATTTAAACTAACATTAATAATTTCCTTTTCTGATAAACTGAATTCCATCTTCTGTATCCACAGCAAAATGGGGAAATATTTTCTGCATCAGATATTTTTCCTCAGATAAACATGAGGATTCAATGCAAAAAAATGCTTTGTGTTATTCAGTGATATCAGGAAAAAAATCTTTGACTGCAATACAAGGATTTTCTGTTCACTGTTATTCAGGTTGGTTTGCTGCCTGGCACAAATTACCTGCTTTTCCTTCTCAGAGGTCAGCTCATCTGCCTGCCTCTTCTTTCTCTTCAGTTGTGTGATCTCATCCTCTAGGGTTTTCTTCTCATTAAAAGAACTTTTTAAGTAATGACAAAGGTTATTTGAATGGGAGCAGGTTTGGGGTTTTGGTTGGTTCATGGGTTCATTGGTTCGGTTTTTGTTTGGTTTGATTTGGGGTTTTTTAGAAGAAGAAGGTCTTTTTTTTAATCCTTATTTTATAAGCACACAGTGACAAAATTAAAAACATTTATGTAACAATCACCCAGGATAATTATAGATCATTTTGCCCCACAGATAGGTCTATTATTTCTTTAATCAAGTTATGCATATATTTAGTGTTATCTGTACCAAAGCTGGTACTAATTGAAATGATGCATGATTACTGCATAATTTAAAATCTCTTCAGATTTCAGAATTGGGTTTGGCCTAGCAAAGAACTTTGTTGCTGTTATTATTTTAGAGCCAAGTTAATTGTGCTCTTTTATTTAATTTTATTTATTCTGTATTTAATTTCTACTCATTTCATCTGCCTACAGTTGTCTGTTTTGCAGACTGCCTTTACCACTGGCTGGCCCCATTCAAGACTATTCAATGGCCAGCAAGGAAAAGTTAAGCAAGCCTCCTAACAATGCAGGTTACTACTTCTGCTCCCATTTTCTAGAACTATTATTTTAAGACATCACCAAGGAGAATAATAGAAAAGTTCATACTAGATTTTATCCTAAAGTCAACATTATTTCTATGATCACATGTAAATAGACTCAACTTCTGTACTTTAGACTGAAAAACACTAACACTGATTGCCATGATATATTCAAGCTGAAACAATGACTGATCCAAGTTAGATTTGCCAGAAACAAAAACATTTAATCCAGTAGTTTCCTGAGAAAACCTCAGAAACTTTTTTCAAATAACCTTGGTAAAATATATTCAGAAGTTTCTTTAGGCTTATTTCTAATACACAATTACATCATTGTTCCCTTTTTATTACTGAGGCTGCTATGAAGGAGCAGTCCACCGTTTTACCACTTGATGGTGCCAAATGTTTTACACAATCAAAGCTAAAAACACTTTAAAACCAGGTCATCTTTTGAAAAACAGTTTAAGTTGAAGCTTGAATTTTATTTAATTTTCATGGGAAACATACGTTTATCGTTTGATATCAGGGATATTTGAAGATTAGGCATTATCATTCACTTACTGTAACTTCAGCACTGAAAATTGTTTTAAATGTGTGTATCTTGTGTATATCTTATGTGTGTGTGTGTATCTTACATATCAGCACAATCTTCCAGGTTTTTTTGGCCTCTCCCTCTCTGAGCTACTTGGTGTTTACACCCTCTAGGTAAGGACAGCTAGGCATGTAGACACATCCCTGACAGTGTGTCTGCTCCACAGTCATCTCCTTTCTCAAATCAGCATCATGTCCTCGCCATTTGCAACACTGTCATTTATATTTGAGTCCAGGATAAAATTAGCTGAGCTGAGCAGGTTGACTCAGCAGTGAAATGTGACTGAGTCACAGCCCTTGGCTTAGCATCACCATGAGCAGAGTTTGGCAAGAGCAAGCACAAGATTGTTCAGGGGGTTCTTAGCTTCGGTTAGCACAGAGAATTTAGGTAGAATTGATTTGATATTTAGGACAGTGAGCTATGCTAGGGCTTAGCAGCAATTCAGCATCAGAATAGGAACAATAATTAGCAAGGATGTGGGTGGAGTTCTGCACTTGTTCTTTAGGACTTGGGCATAGTGAAAGACAGTGGGGTGAGAGAAGGCACTTGTATATACTTGTGTTAAGGAGGCTGGAGGCAGCATTTACAGGCAAGTTGGCATTTTGGTGTAGTGTGGTTGACTTTGGAGAAGTTACAGGAAGGAAACTGCCCAGGTGCAGCTACTCCTAACCTTTTGCACACAGCATTTTTTAGGGCACAGAGGAAAGATCTCCACTGGCTTGATCTGCACCAGGATGGACATGAACCACATGCTGTACATTTACAAACAACTCTTGAATACTCATTTCCCTAAGGGCTCCTATGAAGTTGCAGTGAGCATTTTGTGCAGGTCTCCTCTACAGCCCACAGGGAGTTTGTGGGCTATATGCTTAACAAAGTCTGTGGGTACCTTCTCAGAGTATGGAAGAGGGAGAAAATTGTGCATCAAGGTAGATTTGCAAAGGGAAACTGAAAATTACAGTAAATGCAGAATGAAAAACATGAAGGGGGAAACTGCAGAAGGCACCAGTCTCAAGGACACCTTGAAGATGTTAGGAAGCTGTTTAGCTGCAAGAGAGTTACACTGAGGTGCAAGCTGAGGTGTTGAGTGGGCACCATTCTGTGCACTTGGGCAATTAACCACCAGTCCTATGAAAGATGCCTTGTGCCTTACTGCAGCTGGGGAGAGGGATTTAGCTACACTCTCTGACATCTGTGCTATGGTAGAAGTGTCTCAGCCATGTCTCTGCAATCATCTTCAGTCCTGCTTAATTTCTGATCTGGTTAGCTTCTGATCAGAGTGGGATGTTGGTGTCAGAAACTATGTCCAAAAATGCCAATAATATACAATTTTTTCTATTATTTTCAAAATGTATTTGCATAACACTCTCATTACTATTATGCATGGAATCTTTCTGCTACTTTTGTATTTTTAAACTGATTCACAAAAGTCTAATTGAATCATATTAAACAGCACCTGTCCTCAGCCAGTGCTCCAACCCAAGAACTTGAATACACAACCCTGTTAGAGCACAATTAGTTTCAAATTGTGAAATCGCATTGCCTCCCCAACTCCAACATGCTCACAAAGCACTTTTCAAGGCAGGTTTTTCCTAGAAAACCGTTCATGCTTCCAGCTGTTCAGTTCCAGTTTTTCATCTGTTGTGCTGAAAAGAGCACATAGTAATTAAAACTCAATTTACACTATTCTATTGAAAGAACATTTCTGCCGGTTCTGTGGCAAGACCTCCACTGTTACTGCTCTTCTATCCAATTCTCACTTTTAGCACCCACCTGTTTAGCTGGGATGGGCTCCTGCTTTCAGCCTAGCACTTCTGACATGTCCTGACATGTAAACTTGCATTCCAGCTAATAAACAGAGCTGTCCTCATCTTAGGTCACCTATGGTGGGAAGGATTTATTAGCATACATTGCCTCACCACAGTTGCACACACACTTCAATACAGCGTTGTTGCCAGTGCTGCTGCTTAAATGTGTGTGAGAATTAATGCATGAGCCTACTGCAATCAGATGAACAGGATGAAAAAATTGCTAGTACTTAACAGTATTCAAATGATACACATATGTATATAAAGTGTACATAGCAACATATGCTTTATATAATAACTAATACTGCAACTTGCAATAACGCATGTGTGTGTGTGTATATATATAAGGAAAGGGAAAAATAATCTGCATATAAGGAATACACTATTTCATTATTTTACTGTTTTACATAACCATCAAAGCAAAACGAATCACCCAGTCTAAAAGTCTGGCTATACATATATGTCCACAATGTCAGTAAGCAGGCTGAATTCTTTTCTGATGAGTTCACTTCCTAGTATGGGTGGAGAAAATGACAAGCAAGGAATTTTCCTTCTGGAAAAAAATCTGCCTTTTAGTTCTCAAGGTGCATAAGAAGTTCGTGGATAGGTGCAAGTGGAACATTTTGAGTCATTTAACAAGTGGGGTTTGAAAACTGGTTGAATAGAGACGAATACCAGAACTGTGAAAAAGGCCTGGGAAGGACCAAGCCCTTTCCCAGCAGGGCATATATCAGCAGTTTACTTATTGGTATTTAGAAGGAAGATTCTTTTCTCTTGCCAGAATATTTAGCTTCTGCCTGGTGCATACCTTCTTTTGGAAGCAGTAATCAAGAGGGCTTTTCACTGCTGGAGATGGTAGACTAAAATAGAAAGAGTAACTGCTATAATTAGAGCTATTCCTCAGATTATTGTGTTGACAAGACAGGACATATCTATATATAGGTTTATAAAGTGAAACAAAAATCTATATTTGAGGAAACATGGAGTAACAAATAATCTAAAAAAAGTGTGTCAGAACTGATTTTATTTTCCAGAAGGAATAAAAAAGTTAATCAGGAAGAAATTGAAACAATCTCCTAGATTCTAGAGTCCCTTCACCCTGTCTAGCAACCTAGCCAGCTCTCAATTCAGTGCAGACTAACTAGGATTCAGGAATGAGACCTCAGTGTTTGAGTGGGATTTTCAAAGAACTTTCACTTCTGTACTCACTATTAGTCAAAAAAGCCAATCATGCATGAAAAACGGTTAGGCCATTATAAAATCCCATATTTTCCCAGACATTCAGAACCATGTGTGTGTGTCTCACCTATGTTCTGTACTACACCACCTATCTCATAAAAAAGAATACAACTGGAAAAGGACCAGAGAACAGCAATAGTCAAGTATTGGAAGAATTTCTGCCATGTGAGCAGCTCACAGGCTAAGGCTCTAGCTTGGAAAAGACATGGCTGGGGGAAGAACAGGGAGAATTTTACACATGTTATATAGAGCAGGGACACACAAGTCTCACAACATGGAGACAGTGGGCAGGGGCTGACAGTTCACTGTCTCTTCCTATCCAGGGCATATTGGATTCTAGTGGTAATTCCAAATTAAAAAAAAAAACCCAAACAACTGATTCAGGTAATGTGTGCTAACTTTGCACCTCCCTTGCTGTGCGATATTGTGATTAATGAAAATTTGCATTTGTTCAAAAGTTATTGGGAAATTTCATTAAAAAAAAAATACCTGTAAGGCAAACAAAACACAAAAATTGCACTTCTTCACCAGCAGACCCTCCAAGAGTGCTTAACAAGTTCTGACACTACTCAAGTCATGTGTTACCAGACTCTGATCTGGCACAGCTGCTGTCACAAGCTCCCAGGGACCAGGTATTGATTCAGGAACACTGTTGGGAGCTACTAGGAGGACACTACAATGTCTGGGGGATCAGAAATCTGCCACACAGTGGCTGTTCCCACAGTGTTCTCTCTGTGCTGTCCTATCGTCCACAGTCTGGTGTGAAATATTTGACACTTCCAATTGAAAGGTAGAAAGGGACTGAAAATCTGTTAGAAAAATAACATGTGAGTGACCAAGAATTGGAAGCAAATATGTTGCCCTCTGGTAGCAAAACAGAGGATATTTATGATCAGTGGAGAGATCAGTTTACTAAATGTAAGTGGTCTGTCAAATTGTGGGTGTGGGAGGGACAGATAATGAAAAAATGCATTTGTGAGACTGAAAATAATATTTATCATCTACAATCTCAGTCTGGTTATTAACACACCCTCTTTTTTTTTCTGCTGAAAACCACACTTCTTTTGCTTTAGTGCCAAATGGAAGTTATCAGCTTGAGATCATAATGCCTAGAAGAAAATATTTAGTGTTTTATGGTGAAAGTTTCATTCACCTCATTAACAGAATGTTTCTATGCAAGTAATCAGCCATCTGCCTTGTCTCTCGGGTCAATCTCGTAATAATCCTAAAAATGAAATAAAAGTCCATATTAAAAATGCATTCAGATAGAAATTTGCAGGCTTGGTGTCTGATAGCATTCTACAAAGTCAATATCAAACTGCTGTCACCTTCTTGCTGAAAGTAGTATGTCCAGACATGCTACAACTTTGAATTATGAGTATGCAACATTGGTCTCAACCTCTGTACTACCTACAGTAATGTCTCAACTAAATTAGTTCTAACTAGTTAGATTGAAAATGCATGACACACAAAGATTGCTGTTTGTGAGTAGTATCATTTACCTAAAAATATAATTTTAGATATAACATCTGAACATATCAGTCTAAAAAATACTATCCACTGAGATGATTTTTAGAATAAATGATGGAATGCTACGTAATTTTCTTTCTCACCTTTTAAAAATGCTGGGCCATTTTCAGCTGGCCTTGACTCTTATGCTTGTTTATTCCTAGTTGGTGCTACACAGCTCCCATCTAAAAGCCTTTCCTGGGTCCTGAGTCCCTCTAGAAAGATCCCGCTGATTCAGGGTGAATTGGAATGGGACTGGTTTACATTCCAAACTACTACTTTGTTAGTATCAAGGCACATCAATGGATGGATGTCTGGGGCTTCTCAAGGCATGGTATCGAGATGATGCTGTGGATCTCTGGCTTAGACACAAGTTCAGAGGCCAACCCAAAGGATGCAGGAAAAACTTCTGTTTGTGATAGATAAGGACAAATCTGCAGAGACCCAGAGCCTCTCTGCTGAGGCAGTGACTTACTGAGGACCATGGGAGACATGACATGTAGCCTCTGATAAAAGTTTCTGATGCATCAGCAGGATCATGTGGTGGGTGAACATATCTTTCTTGGGCACTTTCATACAAAAAAGGAGGTAAAGTTCAGCCTCCTCTGAACTCATGCACAACGAAATGGAGAGTATGCATCAGGCTAAACTCTATTTTGAAAATGTAATTATAGCCTATTATTTTGCTAAAATCTTTCAAAGATGTATGCTTTTACCACCCACTTTTCAAGCAGTTCCTTGCCCTTTATTGGAGTCTGGGCAGCATTCTTCAAACACATAAGGCTGATGCTAGGCTCCCCAGTACGTGGCATCTTTTCAAAAATACCTTGCATCCATCAAATCCACTGGGGTCAGTCACATGGTGACCCTACCCCCATTTCAGTGCCTTTCTGAACAGCACTCTAGTGATTATGTGTAGTCCAATTTAGTGCTCTGTTCATGAGAAAAGAGCACAATATTCTTATTCAGTGAAATCACTGCATTTTGTCCTTTTCATTACATGAAACATGTCGCATAAAAATGCCTTAATTTGATAATAATGAATGTGCTTGATGTGCTGTTCTTTTCCAAGGTAATTTTTAACTTTCGTTTACTCCTGCACAAACTCATTAAATGCCTGGTCGCAGAAGAGCATGCCTTACAATATTACTTAAGTGTGATGGAAACCACTAACACACAATAAATATAATGCCACGTCTCTTAACCCACTTGATCACGCCCCTTTTCTGGCCCAGTGGGCTGCCAATAAAATAAGCAGGCATGAATGTGAGTGATTTAGCAAAATGAAGTGCTTTGTCTTCTTTGTCTCCTCTCTCCGTATCTTTGCCCATATAACCAGACTGAATAAGAAAGCTTTATCCGCATTTAGTTATATCGAACTATATATGGAATACATAATAATAATATATTTATATGGAATATATAGAATAATGTAACTATATACAGAAAAAGGGCTTTGAAAGTGAACTCTAACCTTACTGGTTTTAGCATCTATTTAGGTAAGGAGACAGACTTTGGTGAACTGCATGGCCTATATCAAACAAAACGATACACTGAATGATAAAAACACACAGTTAAGCTTAGTAGAAGTACAGCAACTTGAAAGTATTTTAACAAGTTCTCAGAATTTGATATCCATTTAAAACAGCTTTTTAAAAAAATATCCAAAACATCACAACTCTGAAATATTTTAGGCTAGACCACTTAAAGAATCAATCTAATCAACAGTTATTTACAACAAATTAGTAGATCCATGGCTTTTTTATTCTGCACAACTGTGATGATTTAAAGTTAAGTTTGCTAAGCAATTTTTCACTTGTTATATAAATGCCAGTTTTTTTAATATAAAGAAAATTTATTTTATTTAATAAAAAATGAAAACTAATATTATTTTTTTTTATTAGCAGTTTTTGATATCCTTCCCAAGCACTTGTTTGGCTTGTGGCACACAGAGAACCAGAAAGGGATTAGAAAAGTCCAGTTTCAGGAAATTTTTGCTGGAGATTCATGTATCTTCAGACTCAAAGCTTGAAGAAATAGTCTCCATAGCCAGGAAATATCTGGTCAAAACTATCAGTACTTTTTAATTTCTATTTCTAGCTCCAGAATTTGTTCTGTGTTTGCCCATGTACCTCTTCTCATCTTTACACTTTTTCATACCCACTGCAAGTAGTGTTATCCAACATAGAGCTGGCTCATTTTCCATGATCTAATTACCATTGCTGTGCTTTAATACTAATGTTCAAAAAATGAAACCTCACAATGAAATTAAAGGGAAAACCTTACATATGCACCTATGAAAATCTCCATTTTATCCTGGGAATTCAAAGAAATGAGGCTTGGAACACTACATTGTGTGGTGGCCTAGAGCAAGCACTCTCAAAAAGGATTTTTGAAACTCCTTTTCCCTGGAAAAAGGCAACTGAAGTAGGAGTGCTTCAGTCGGGAGAAAGAGTGAAGCACCCAGTCACCACTTCCTGGTGGGCAGCCAGCCTGCCTGACAGCTCCTGAAAATTGTTCTGGCAACCATCACAGCTCTAGTAGATGATCAGCTGGCACCTACATGCTTTGGAAAAAGGTAGAGAGTGTGATAATTGTTGCTTAGCTAGAGATGGGGAGAAGGCACTGCGTGAGAATTTAGGGAACACAGGGCAGAACTAGAGACATTTAAAAGGGAGAAGTAAGTTCATACAGGCTGTACTAGGTGAAGATGGGTTATAATGGAGTGGCACAGAAAATAAATCCACAAGGAAAGAGACTTTTTAGTTTTTCTGTTCATGGAACAGCTGATTTTAAATATGGTATGCCTAACAAGCTCAGGAACCAGCAGGAACAATGACAGGACTCTGCTTTTAATCACTGAGTTGTATAAAAGTTTTTGGGTACATGAGTCTAATGTGATCAGTCTCTAACCTAACAATGTACATTTCTCATCAGATGTGCCTTTATGACAGTCATTTTCCTTTATCTGGTAATCCTATTTTGCTCTCATCTTTATAACTCAAAAGCCTTTTTCTTTAGTTCTTGTTTCACTTTTTAATACACACAAATTCAAATCAACAACCATCTTCCAGGTCCTTGTTCTTATCTTAAAGGTGGTAGACAATCATTATATAAAAAGGCAATTACTAAAGCAAAGAAATACATTTGCACATTGGAATGTGGATAATTCAGTGCCAAAGAATGCCATGGAGATAAGCAAATTAGTGAGAGTGCAATAAAAAAGCCCTAGATGTGTACATGAACAATAAAACAGGCAGCAGTTAAATTATTTCACCGGCATTCTTTTGTTCTGCAGCATCACAAACCAGCAAGGAATGAATAATGCTATTGGTTTGCTGTTGTTATCTACATACAGTGTGAAGATATCACAGAATCACAGAATGGGTCAGATTGGAAGGGATCACAATGGATCATCTGGTCCAACCTCTCTGCTAAAGCAGGGTCATCCTAGAGCACATGGCACAGGATTTTGTCCAGATAATTTTTGCATATCTCCTGTGGGGGTGACTCTACAACCTCTCTGGGAAACATGTTCCAGTACACGGTCACTGCACAGTGAAGAAATTCTTCTTCATGTTCAAGTTGGATATGGAAGTTCCTATGAGTCTGTTTTTGCCCATTACCTCGTCCCGTTGCTTAGCACCACCCAGAGCCTGGCTCCATTCTCTCGGCACCCTCCCTTCAGATACTGACAGACATTGATGAGGGCCCCTGACAGTTTTCTCTTCTCAAGGTTGAACAGGCCCAGGTCCTTCGGCCTTTTCCCAGAACAGAGATGCTCCAGTNTCCTCCCAAGGTGCAGGACCCTGCATTTGTCATTGTTGAATTTCAGATGGTTAAATATATACATATATATAATTTTATATATTATTACAACATACATCATTACATATTACATATATACTTTAAAAAAAGTAAGAGAGCAAAAGCTTTAATACCATAGTAATATGGTCACGCATATACATAGTAAACTGAATCATGTAAATGTATTTTTCTAAATTCTGTGTCTTAACTTAGGAAATACTTATTGGCTGAATTTACAGTAGGCAGAGAAACTCTCTGGCAAAGGATGCACTTTTTTCGTATCTTGACAGGTCTATGAAAAATGATAGTTAAAAAAATTATACTTAGTAATATGTTACCTTTATGCACATCGACAGGACTGGGTCTCATAACTTCTTCCAGTAGCAAGACTGGGATGTGCAGAGCTCAGCTATGATTTGGCTGGACCTATGGCTCGGGGGAGACAGCACCCTACACACCAAGTCCAGGGCACTGGGACCTGCTGAACTTCCCACGCACACATCCCACACTTACCCCTCAAACAGGGGGAGAAAAGGACAGCTCAGGACAGGCTGCCACAACCAAAGTGACGACTGCAGCTCACATTCAGCTGCTTTTTTCAGAGAACTCCTCACCTGACAGGCTGTCAGGTGAATGAATAGATCCAGAAGAGACAGCTGCTCCACTTACCCACCTGATAGGGGGTCCCCACAAAGGCTGATTTTTATGAAGCACAAATCTGACAGCTATGTTTAGTCCTTGAATGCGCCTTTGTGGGACAGGAAAAGTCAGTTTTCTCTATCTTGTCTCTCTTTTTATTGCTACAGGAGAGATAACATTGCTACAATCACTTCTAAGATTCAAAGCCATAAAACAGCTAACTCAAGATTACAATACATAAATAAATGATAGCTAAATGGAGGCTCAATGTTACCTGAAATCCAAGTAATCTGTTTTGTTAAAAATAGCATCAAAAGGGGAGTGGTGACATAGAGTGCTTGTTGTAAAGGAATTTGAGAAAAGGGCAACAACAGACACAGAAGGTCTGAAAGATTGAAGGCATTATTGGAAAGCTCTGCTGAATTAAAGTTTGTTTGATTTGGAAAAGGTTTGTCACTAACCCGTTTATTATTAGCTCTGACTTGTCCATCACCTCATAAAAATCAGATGAAATTAAAAGGAAGCCATGTTTTTGAAAGTACTTTTTAATAAATAATAAATGTATGGTCAAACTAAAGGTTAAAATATACATTGTTTGAAAATAAAAAAATCAAGAAACCCTGACAAGAGCTGTGAAGAAAGGCCCAGAGCAGGCCAGAAGAGAGGGAGACTGGTACCACACCATACTGCCCATGCAGACAAGTGTCCTCCCCACCACTCCTTCACCCAGACACCATTTTCTGCTTCATGAAGTGTTCTGGGGTGATGCAGCAATGACTGGAGCCTGCCATTGCTGTTATTTCATAAGGAATGAGTTTAAAGGAGAGAATCTACAAAGTTCTTAGGCAGTAAGGGGCTGGATGGCTGGGGACAAGAACCAGCCATGCTCCCGCCCCAGTGGATGAAGGCAGCAATGTCGTGGGTGCCAGGCCTGGGCACTGGAATGATGCTTTGTCCATCAGACCATGCTGTGCTGTTGGGAGCATGACTTGGGAAGCCACGCATCACAGGGGTCATCAAAATGCTCTCTCAGCTGGCTTCAGACTCAGACTTCAGCCTCAGGGTCATCCCTCACCAGCCAGCAGCTGCATACAGATTCCTCATCTCCCCCAACAACCCCAAAGCAAAAAAAAGCAAAACCAAACCCAAAGCAAAACCAAACACCGAAAGAGGCTCACAGGTAACTTTTTAGATGCATCATGTACATGTTAAACAAAAAAGTACAAAAAAAAAATCAAAATGAGGAGCGTACAAGTGTACAAGTATCAGCAGGGGAATCTCTACAGAGTCCTATTTAATCACACTGTGCTGCTTTACAGGCTTAACTGGCATGGTGATTTTTTGATTTATTGCACTTTTATCTACTTGGAGTTTTCAGACTGTCCAACATTTCTTTAGCATAAAAGGGAACAAAAGAGAAACCATAATTTACAAAATAAAATGGGATTCCTGAAATAGAAGGAAGAAAAAAGTGGGCAAGGAGCCCCTAAAAATAGCATTTCATTTAGAAAGAAGTATTTCTAAAGTAGTAGTGTTATTTATTTATATCCAAGTTAGTCAAGAAGGCAACATCTGGGCCAGCATAGAACATGGATTTGAGTGCATACAACACTCTTACAGGATCACGAAAACGAAGCTTAGCTTCAGATTATGAAAGTATTCCAGTAGAAGTATTAAGGAAAACAGCCTGGGAAAGGCAGAGATCATGGAAGCATCCAAGACAGAGTAAGCTAGGTGGAAATTAGGTTGAGGCAAGAACATTGCTTGGATCAGGTGGAAAAAAATTAGCTGATGATGAGAACAGTACACTACAAAGGGGACAGATTCGCACCATTTCACAACTTCGCAAAACTCTGTCTTACCTATCAGCATCTCATCCATGGGAGAGTGTTTTCTATGGTCAAGTAGGATGGAAGAGCCCATATCTCTTCCATCCTCAGTGGATCACTGCTGGGATCCACTACATTATCTCTACCTAGGGAACTTCAGTGCAAGACTTAAGAGAAAATGACCTAAAAATACTAGGACAGAGCAATGCTTCAGGGAGCCCAAGATCCTGTCTGACAGGAAGTAAAACCAGGTATCTGGGGGAGGATGCAAAATACTGCAAAGAAACATTACCATCTACTACTGTTCAGGCTTCCAAACATTTTTGACTCAAAATACTTTCTGAGCCAAACAGAGTATTCTATACATAAAGTGACTTGCCACCACTTTCTCCCCTGTAACTGCTCCAGTATTCATGTCAGCCCTCAGCATTTACAACATCCTCTGGCAGAAGACTTCACTAGTATTTCAGTGTTTCACCAAGATTCACCTTTTTTTTTTGTTACAGATCCCATCTAGTCACTATTTTGTCTTTCCTGTATCACTCAGAGACCTTTAGTACAAACATGAAAACCAACATCCATCAGTCTTATCATTCCATGAGAAGAACCTTCGTCTATTTTGTTGTTGACCAAAACCCATTTCTTTGATCACTGTAACTAGCTCTCACCTCCACAGTCCTGGGTAGCTCAGGATTGTTTATTTCCTTACTTGTTGATTGATTGTTAAATTGCTTACCTTTTTCTTTGCATCATTTGTAAATACTTTCAAGAGCAAAGCCCAAACCCAGATCTCTGCAGGATTCAACCAGCATCCTCCCTTCATGGCAAAAGCTATTTACTCCAATTGATCTTTATGTTCTGACCAAACTATGTCCACCTTGTCCATGTGAGATCCTCCTTCTTAGCCCATGTTTAAGTTTCATTTGAGGCCACTGCAAGGAATTACAGAATTATGTAACTTGCTGACCTGCCAATAAGCTTTGTGCTTGATAAGACAAGTCTCCTTCATAAAAGCCGTATTGACTTTTTAAAAGCTTAATAGCTTTACATGGCTGCTAATTCTAATTCAGTATTTCACATACCCCACAGTGCTTCATTTCACTGCTCAAGCCAAACTACTAGGCAAATCATAAGAACCCTCAAAAGCACAAGTCAATCAGCTGAAGGGGAGCATCTAAAAATTACAATTCTGTATCTGTAGTCTCTGTGGAGCGCATTAGTCCTATTTACATGGGGAAATATCACGTTTATAATCAGTCTGCTGTCTCTCTTTTGTCGAAGTGTTTGAGATTGCAAAGTGAGAAGTTAGCCTTTAACTTCAGCTCCAGCTGTAGGGCTATCCATTTCTTTGGCCTGCTGACTATCCTTCGACTTCTGCACACTGCCTGCTGGAATTCCTGCAGATAGGAACCTCTGGTATGATGTCCTTGACATTTTGTTGCAAATCTTGACTGTTTTCGAGGGGACTGGGGAGAGGACTGGAAGATTTGCCCTCCAGCAGAGGGACCAAGCACAGGCCTCGAGATTTTTGCTGTGTATTTCTCGGCAGCGAATTGTTTTTCAGCTTCATTTCCTACAGAAACTAAGCGTAGGTAACGGTGATACCATGTCTGCCTGTTCACGAATGTGCAAGTGCAACTTCATAATTAGGTACAGTGTTTAAAAATCCCCAACACATCAGAAAACACATTCCATCAATATTGAGAGTTCACTAAGTGAGGAAACTGAATACAGTTCCTTTCCAGAGAAGAGGCACCTGCTTCAATTAATGGGTTACATATTTCAAATTTACAGCTAGGGACTGCTTTCTCTAAAACCCTCTGAAAGTGACAGAGTTTTAGGAAGTAGTCATAACAAGGGAATGGAAAAATTGGATTCCAGCCATTTTCTCCTCATTTTGTGTTCAGTTATTTGAAGCTAACATTTTAACATTTTACGAGAAGATAAAATTCTGTGTTGCATATTAAGATGCTTTAAAAAGCGAAAGCAGTAGGCAGAGATGACACACATGACAAGGAGTATTTTGCATTAAAATATTCATTACACTAAACTGGCTTTTTACCTCTGCTTTCATTTTCAGTGTTAAAGCAGTTAAAGAATAAAGTGACTGTAATACAGTGTTCGAGGACACAAAGATTCTGAAGTTTAAATTATTTGGTGTGATTTTTAAAAAAAATATTATATACGTATCATAAAAAGTATTACAGATTTGAGCAAGACTCCTTGGAAATTGTCAGCTATCATTCATGCACAGAATTGCTTACAGAAAAAGTTAAACATTCAGGCAATTTCATTTTTCTTTTTCAAAACTTTATTAGGTAGACATTACTAGGTGACATTTTAAAACCCCTTGTGTGCAGGTGAACGAACTCTACAATGTTTGTCTCCCCACAATTAATCAAATCCACTGTACCCCGCCCCCATTTCTGAATATTGACTCTAAGAGGGGTGGAGTGCATTCAAATGCTACTTTACATTCTTCCATTTCATCATGGGGAAGTACTTTTTCAGTCTGTTGCTAACAAGCCCCTGCTTGGGATGTCAGTGTAAGTGAAAGGAATGCCTTGAAAGGAAACAAAGTACCGTAAGTTTTGTCTTATGAAATTCAGTCTCATACGAACACCAGATTCATCGCAGAGTCTTTTAAAAATTAAACTGCCTACCGTGATTGTATTTAGTAAAGTGAAACAATACAGAGACATACCTACTACTGAATACTAGTGAGGTAACATTTTGAAAATAAAACTGTTAAAAAATTCACTTACTTTAAAAAGGTCCTGTCCAGCAGGACAAACATTGGCAGAACACCTTCCCTTGTATCCATGCATGTACATGTGCATATACAACCTGTGTCTACTATAGCTTTTTAAAGAACAAGATTTTAGTTATACATTCATCAGTACAAGTTTAAAGATCAGACATTACTATGGTAGATTCAACAGAAGACTTCAGTGAACCATCTTCCACACCTCCTAAATGAAAAGGCACTCTGAAGAGGGCAGCAAGAAATAATCCTTACAAAACATTGACATGAACTAAAGCAGCCACACAGGTAGCACACTCAACACTGATTATTGGAATACATTTAAAATACCAACTTGAAGATGAATTATTTGTAAAATATTGCCTGAAACTACTGAATATGTTTATCAAGTTATTACAGCATGAAGACCATTGTTGCAATACTATGCAACAGAAAATACAGTATCAGCTAAATGTAAGACAAAGATAATGGGAAAATCTTATCAGCATTTTGGTTGTGTGTCTGCTGGTTCTAGGAGAGAAAAAATTCATTTAAGGAAATAACTAGTAAAAATAAACAGTAACTCATAAAATTGAATGAGTATTTTGATACATGGCATCTTTTATTCAATGGATTATAGGACCAAATTTTTAATGCCTATAAATATGAGATAATGCTGAAATAGAAGTCACTAAGATATGCAAGAGTGATAATTCACTTATCATTTTACTGCAATATGGCTCTAAATCAAGTTCCCTATCACCAAAATCTTCAGATACGCAAGCTAAATCCTGACTAAACAGTCACAGTAGTGTTAACAGTAACACTGTAACAGCTGTATTACCAATTAATAACTCCAGGGTGGGAAAAAGACTCCTCCTACAGTTCTGAAAAACTCAAGAATTTCAGCAAAATAAAAGGTTCAAAGGGAGACTCTTCTCATCTTCATTTCTCCTTCTTTTCTTTACAAATTCTCAGTGGAGGAAACTGAACATAGTAGAACCATTTTATGATCGCAAATCTGTAATAAATAGACCTTCTAACCCCCATTAACTCAATTTCCTTCTAACAATTATGTTTTGCACTTCATTTTTTTAAACAGATAATTGCTACCACAAGCTCATGTAATTCAATGTAATTTTAGAAAAATAGCTTATTCCTGACTTCAATAATAGATGGACAATAGTGACATCAACATTGTTAAGAACAAATAGGTCCTTTAGTAAATCTAGAATATAAAGGGCAAAATTCCACTGTCTTCTGGAAAAGGAAGTAAGAAGAAATAAACCCCACAACATCCATTTTGAAGCTATCAGAAGATGGCAAAATGAGTAGTACTTTTCCAGATGACACTCCTCACCCTGCAGTGAAGGGCTGGGCAGAGATCCCAGAGCTGCACCGCCATCTCCATTGATGGTTTAGTCCATCCAGATACCCACCCCAGAGGAGCTAACAGGGCATGTTAGTTCCAGCTGGATAACACTGGAATGCTGTCAACCTGTTTTAAGTCCCAGCCTAGGTACAGTGCACCTCCATGTGCCATATTCCTTGGTGCTTCCATCTCCAAGAATTAGTGCGAACATGGCACGTGTGAGCCCCGGAGCTGGTAGGTACACCCACAACAGGCTGTGCTCTAAGTGAACTTTGGCTGAATTCCCTTCTCCAAAAGGTTGCATTTCTTCCAGTGTTTGAAAACTCATGGCTTCTTATGTTGGAGGAGCCAAACTTGCTCTAACAAGAACTTAAGATGCATTTCTGCAGAAGTCTGAAGGAAGATGGGAGTCAGGGGGAGGGATGGGGGCAAAGAGCAAGTTAAAAAAACCTCAGAAGTGAGATCATCAGAATTAAAATAAGCATGCCAGATTATTTCTATAATAGGTTAACTGCTTCACTAACATAACATTTGTCAACTTTCTGAGCAAACCAATACTCATTACTTTGGCTTAACGTAACTGCAAGAGTCCATAGAACAGGAATTCCCAAATTGCTCTGTTGAGCAGTATGAACACCTTTCATTTGTTTCACGCAAAAAGGCACTTACACATTTAAAATTTCTCATTATATAAAACACACTAAATACCGGAATTCAAGTGTTGATTTAATGGGAATTGCCTGCCTCCAGTTTTTATAACTTCTTAGTCATCCCATAAATATACACAAAAAGTTCCAATCACTGATGCATCTAGCTTGTATGTTGCCCAAATGCAGAACTAGAAATTGCTTTCTTAATGAATCCACAGTGTTTTGGCCAGCACCCTCATTGTGCCAGAAGCCTATACACTAAAAAGGATGTGATGTATTATCTCACTACCCTCACCCCTTGCTGTCCAAATTAAACCTATTTTCAAGGGAACTCCTCATCCTAAAATACACAAAACAAGAGATGAGGCAAAGGAAGACTTCTCATGGAATTGTCATGGAATCAAGTTCAGCTTGGACATGCTCTTCAAAGCTAATTTTTTCTTTTTTTTCAGCACTGTTCTCATCTCTACCATAGTGACAAGAATTAACGAATACCTTAGAACGTTATTTTGTACTCAGACGGTTAGTCATCTAACAAAGACAACTGTTCTGTTTAAGTACATTTAAAAAAATGCAAAATTAAAAGCCCTGAAGAAAAATAGATTTCAGCATTTTGCTTTTAAGTAATTTAAATATAAAAAAATTAGCCTTTTGCTGTTATAGCTCAGCAAAGCATTAATGAAGCAACTTCTTATGAGATCACATTTAACAGGTCCAATTTGATCTTCCGCCATTTTCATGAGTCAGTTTCAAATTACTAAATTTAGAAGCAAAAGGAGAGCATTACAAACAAAGTGTATAACAATGGAAACATGGTAAACATTTTATTAAGAGATGGTAAACAGTGAAATGTCAATCTACCCCTGTCCTTGCAATTTCTGGACACAAAGCAGCAGGATGCAAATTGATATGAAAAACTCTCCAGAGTGCATTTTTTATGCAAAAACATAGTCCATGACTAAAGACTGAATCCATCTGCTTATCCAGAGCTAGCGTAAGGCATGAAGATGTTTTCTGACTGCATCATAGGACAGGTTTAAAATACCTGAACAGCTTCTCTAGATTCTGTAAATATATTTCCTTCTAAAAATGAGGTAAATGTGGTATTGTATTAGTAACATCATGCTCTATGACAGTAAGTTAAAAATTTCAAAAATACTGTTTTCAGTCTGACAAATTTTCAACAAGGTGAACACTGAAAGGGGTTGGCATGCAACTGTGTTTAAGATATGTGCAAAATTCATGTTTATACTCAACAAATATTTTTACACAATAAGCTTCTCTTCTGACTTTGATCCATCCAAAACACTTCAGATTAATTTTTCACGTATTGATAAGCCAAATAAGCATCAAAAAAGGTTTCTTTTGCACAATATGCATATTGTAATAAATGCATCACTAGTATAACTATTGTTTTAAACAGGCAGATTAATAAATAAACAGCTGGAATTATGTTTCAAAATGTATGCATTTATTTTTTGCTATGGAGTAATTAAAGCTTATTACACATTTTTATCTTTGAAATCAGAGCATGCACTCTAAGATCAGTTTTCATTTCCCTTACGCCTTATGGCATTTCACTATGAGGCCAAGAGAAGCATCAGTGATTAGTTGCCTAACATGTGCAGTCTATTCCTTACTGCAGAGGGAACATATGGATCCTGAACTCTTATGCACAGAAAGGTAAGGAAGAATCAGGTAGGAAGCTTCAGTCTGCAAGCAACTGCATTTGTTAGTTTTATTACAAAAAACATTTTTGGGTATTAAGTACTGCTCAAGCTGTAACACCAGTGAAAACACTGCCTGCCTTTCAATCAAATCAAGGCTCAGCTGGTTTTTCATGTAACAGTGGTAAGATAAACCACCAAACAGATCAGCAACGTAACTTTTTAGATGTTGTGTGTCCCCAGCTTTATGTGTTAAGTCCTAAAAATACTGAACGGTTGAATTCCCATTCTTACAGTGTGCTATTATTTGTTACAGCAAAGAAGGAATTTGAAGAAATGTTATTTACCATGGTCTTTGGATGTTGTTTCTCATTTTATTAGTGACTCAAAGCATTAAAATTTCTTTATTATATTAAAAACTAGTATCCCTTCTCCTGACAATCTGCTCTAACAAGAATGTTGTTTGGAAATTCTTCCCAACTCTTTCCCTCTCCTGTGCTTACTAAACACATTGGCATAATTGTGCAAATAAGAGGAGTGGCCCCACAGTAGTTTGCACTTCTCAAGAAGTGAATCAGGTTTTCAATGGCTATCAACAGCTTCCAGATGTTTTTATCACAGTATTTGTGACCCAATTCCACACTGACATAAAAATAGTTTTTTCTGGTTTAATGGGGCTGTGACTGATGTCAGGAATGACGCTGACTCACTGCAACTATAAGGCTTAAAAATTAAAAGAAAGTAAAAAATTATCTAATAGTTTCCTCATGTAGGATTCTTTCCATCAGCAGAGATCTAATATAGATTATAACAGTAACAGCAATCTGTGGTTCTTATCCACAACTTGAACCTGCACAATTAGCATACCGAAAATTATGATGCAAGGTTTGTTCAAGAAACAAAATACCACAACTAAATTTAAAAAGCTAGCAAACCAACCAAGAGTGCATGGCAAACTATTTGGCCACTGAATATTAAACAGTTTCTCAGATCTAATTGGCGTAAGAAACCATTCCATCACTGGTGAACTTGTATCCTCTGGGAGAATTACTGCCCCACCTACACACCATTTACCATCACACAAGCTGTGGCAGTCTTTGGAAGAGCAAAAGCCTCTTGGCTAAAAAGAATACCTGACAGTGATCCAAAATGCTTTCTAGTTAAAATTGGCAATAATCCCTGCAAATTAATATTTTTAATAAAGTAAAACTTTTATAATGAATAAATAGGTGTAAATTACAAAAACTCCTAACACATCAGGAAGAATTATGAAATCAGGATTAGCGACATCAAAACCAAACACAAAATCTTCCCTTACACATTTGCACTGCTTCAAAGGAAGATAATAGATCACTCAAAGTGCACTTGACTTTAATGACACTGAACAGGTATGAATGTGCTGTTTATTACAGACCTGGTGAGAACTGAAGACTCACTGACTTTTTAGTACAGAACTAAACCTGATGGGTCAGCTCAGCACAAGGCTACTTGGAATTGCTCTTCTGCCTCTTGCTTGTATTCCTACTCAGCTTATTACTCTCACTGGCTAACAGACTGACACAAGGCAAAGCACAATTATTTTCCAGTCACAAGCTCCTGAATAAACTCTGCACATATACCTAACTCTGCTCTGAGATGCCACAGGACTCAGATGGATCCTGCTGCTGACACAGCTGAGCAGTCCTGGCACTTGACCCCATTAACGAAATACAACAAAATTACACACAGTGGAGAAAGGGAGGGCGGCCCCTGTGGGGTGGCATGTCCAGCCAGCCCTACCAGCAGGAGCAGGATGGGCACATGCAGCCATGGCACCACCCACGGGCAGGGCCCCAGCTTGGACCACATGCCTGCAAGCAGGACTGGGCACCCAGGCTCATCCATCCCCAGGTAAGCTTGGAACAGAAGGCTAGTGCAGAATGGATTGAAGCACTTCCTAGTCTGCATACGGGTATTGATGAGCAACAGCTTTGCACAAGGATAAATAAATATTAACTGTGGTGAAAGCAAACACAATGACCAGTGATGATCAGCACACAGTAGTGTGAAATCTGCCTTAGCAGGTTAAGTTAGCTGCCTGATGAAGTTTTCTGCTAGTAAAGATGGAGTAGAACAGCCTGATGGTTTCTTCAGAGTAGTTACAAAACCCACAACACATGTAATAAAAACGTCCTTGAATTTCCTTATCAAGTTCATTCCATTTCTTTCAAATGAATAAATCAATGCTTTTAAAACAAATGACATGGCTTTGATGTTTGTAAGGTTTTCTGTGAGGAGTTGTTTAAAAGCTAATGTTTAACCAAGTGAAGCTTTGTATTGAACTACTTCTCATGTTATATAATATTGATAAAAATTGTATTTATGTACTTTTCAAGTGCGAATATTTTTATACAGATGGAAAAAGACTTCCATATCCCTACACTACCTGGCTCTTGAAAGTTTATCCTGTTCTAAAGAAGAGCAAAAATTATTGTAATTCCTTTTTTTCCCTACAGCAAAAGCACAATCAGACTCACTCATCTTTACAAGGTCAAAGATGTCTCTTTTTGCTCTGTATAGAAAATGAAGAACCATTTCTCTTTGTTTTAATCTGTTCTGATAAAATCAAAATAGTCTAGATGAAATGATAATGTAGGAGCTGAGCTGTATGTTCCTCTTTTCCATCCACAAGGACATGCTTTCTGAATATAAGTAAGTGCAGATCTATTATCTTCCCTTTTATGTTCTTTATTCTAGTATCTTAGTTTCAGATCTTACTGAACTCTAGTTAAAAACTGAAAATGGCAAACATGGCAGAGTGAAAACAGCTACAAAGACTGTAAGAATATATCACACATTTATACAGAACCAGGAAAATAAAGGAAATTAATCCACTGTGTAGTTAATTACAGATAATCTAAAGTACTAAAATATTCCCAAGTAGCTCAAGTAGTATAGTTTGACACCATGTTATAGACTGCATTGCAAACCCAAATCTATCTATATATATCTCACTCTCTGAGGTCTGAAGGTTTTTCTAAATAATACAAAAATATCTTCATTATTTGACATTTAAAGAGAGGAATAAAAATCCCTGAGTAAGCCAAAGACAACTGATATGTATAGCCTCAGAAAACACGCTCAAAACCAAGACCAATTTTAAGGCAGCTTCCAACCTCAGACAGAACACAAAAGAAAACTGATGTGTCTCAGAAGAAAGTAGTCTAATTAATAGGTGGATTTGCATTGACAATAGTCTTTGAACTTTATTTCTAAATGTCATTGCTTCCCTGCTTAATTTGCAAATCTTTGAAAAGTACTATTTCTACTCTTAGGATAACAAGGTCAACATGCCCTTAAATTCAAATGGAAATTATTAAATAGTTATTGACTACTATGGTGTGCTTGTACACACTTTCAAAAAGAAGAAAAAAACACAAGAAAAATCCAGAAGCTGACAGAAAAAAAGCATACTAGCCAACTGTGGTAAGCTGATTGATATTTGTGTTTCCAGGTAAACAAAAGTCATCAGCTTCTTCCACTGAGGCTTCGAAGTCAAAGTGAGTATCCTATAACAGTATTATGTTGGTGGGGCAGAATACTATTTGCTTAAAAATTACAACTGGATTCAGATTTAACAACAATTTTCAGAGAAAGTGGTACAAAGTACATCCTCTTAAATGATACATTATTTGCAAGCCTAAATTTTGAAGTCTGTAGACTCTTAAGGACATTTTCCCTCTTCCTGCTTCCCCCTTTCCCCATATATACACAAACATATATATAAACATATGTGTATCTTCAAACACACATACTGAAAAAAAGTACCTTCACAGTACAAATCCAATCTTATTTTCTCTAAGATTAGCTTGTATTTTTACAGTATAAAGTAGATATTTTTCATATTCAGTTCCTTTCTTTATTGTTTCAGTGTTCTGTCTACACAAATTAATTTTATTATAGTTTTTTTCTTTTAAGTTATATTTATATGATAAGTTTGGATTAAAATTAAAAGTGTAAAAATTTTCAGTAGCTGATTCCTTATGCTGAATTACATTGCTTTTGTGGTGATACGCTGAGAAAGAGGTTTGCTAGCAAACAGTGGAACTTAAGAAAAAAAGACCGAAGATAGCTATTCTCTTCTGAACTGTCATGCACCAGGAAGCGAAACACTGGAAGCAGAAAGTAAGAATGAAGTGGTCTCCTAAGAATTTATGATCCCTCCCCTTACCCTGGATTCACAGATTTTCCTCATGAGAGATCAGCAGACATTCCAAGACTTACGTAGTAGTAGCCTACTCAAAGGAACAAACAAAATAGGCTATTTAGGTTATAAAATTTCATCAAGTCAATCTTCACATGGGTAGTGTGTAGCATGTGTATCATATTCCAAGTCAGAATAAAAGAGCAGGTCTCCAGCTTCCCTGCAAACACGCTTCAGGGATACCTTGGGACAGATTAGGCCGCTGACATGCCTTGTTATCTAAACCCGTCAAATTTTTTCTGTACAGTGAGAATTGAAAAATGAAGTTGTAACAAATCTCATCACACCCCCTGCCACTAATATTAACAGACTGTCATAAATAAATTACTGAAGTGAAACCAATCACCACATTCTTAAATATCATGGCGCTTCAGTACTAAGGGCATTTCCCTCTGAGGCACTGCAGTTTGGCGGTGGCAATGCGCACTCCGCTAGCAGGAGGGCTTAGAAGATAACTAGCTGTTATGCTCTGACATGTGATGGGGTTTCGGTATGCTGAACAGAATGCGGGGTGATGGAAGTTATTTACAGAACTCATTTTTAATACCAAAAGTAGTATGCTCAGTATACAGTAAGAGTCCGAACACTTCTAAGCATTTCCCCCTTAAAGGCCAACACTGAAGTTAAACGAGCACATATTAGCAGTTAAATGCTTTCTTCACAGGCCAAATCGGTAGTAGAGTTGTGGCTACAATACAGACTTGGATTGTCTGGTTCAGAAACTTAGACTCAAAAAACCCCCTCCAAAGTAAGAACTAAAAAAAACAAAACCAGAAACATTTAAAAAGCAGCAGTCAGGGGGCCCATCTTGTTGAGAGTGCACCAGAGCAAAGAGGCTTTCTGGTCTGCAGTAGTGTTTTCAGCTGAGGGAAGACAGCAGGAGAGCCCCCAGTCTTCTTCCAGGGCGGTGGCTTTGGGGCTGTAACCACAACTGTATTGCTCTGTTGCACAAAACATGGATAGCCCTTGCAGGACCAGCTCAGTTCAGGTGAGTAAGGTCCATCCTCACCAGGGCATACCTGTCCGTGACCTTTTCCTCTGCTTTTTACAAAGGCAATAGATAGGAAACACAAATAAACCTGTCAAAAGAAGGAAACATGAAAAAAACATAATTAAATGCAATCCTTTGGGCATGTACTGTGTTCTTTCAATGCAAGTATTCAGATGGAGCTTTCCATGTCTCAGGAGAATTTAGACCAGGCAGACAAGCAGAAAAAAATACTAGCCTACAACAAAGTGTCTTTGATAATAAGTTAAGTTACATTTATTCTTTCCTTTATAACAAATTCCTGCTAACCCTACACTCAACTCTGACAAATTAATTTCTGAACCATGCTGTTTGGTATAAGGTACAAACATAAAATCTTTAAAAGCACTCTGGAAATTCTTAGATCTAAATACTCAGCTGATAAAACTGAACTAGTTTTCAATTAGATTCACATGCAATAGAGACAAGCATGTTATAGTTTTACTTTTTATTTATTTTTACAAATGTCCTTTTTTACTGTGAAGTAATACCAAATGTTTATCCTTGAATAATACCAAGTTGCTTATCCTTGCTTGGACAGGGAACTATTTATTCTTAAAAGTCTTCTAAGAGGAAAAAAAGCTGTAAAAACAAAAATAAATAAATGTATCACATTTATCCAGGTGAAAAACAGTTTGTCAAATTTGTATTCTCTCAAACCCAAATGAGAAGCATCTTCCCCTTTCTCTTGCCACCAGCTGACTGAAACAGCCAAAGATTTTATTTTCAGACACTACTACAGTAACAACACAGAACAAAGGACTACTACAATCACAGGGTTCTTGCTTTGCTCAGTAGCCTAGTAAATGGTGCAGTATGGTTTTCAGCTACGTAACTGAGATTACTTTAACAGTGCTTGGCAGCAAATATTGCTGCAATTACCTCAAAACTCTAACTTTCCTATAAGTAATCAATGTTTTTGGAACTGTTCATACTGTTGCCCTTGATTGCATCTTATCCAGCCAAGCCTAGGATGAGACTTCAATGGAATTCTGATTATTATTGCAAATATTGTTACTATATTACTGCAAAACCCTCTTAATTTTTAGCATACAGAAAGAAGTGGGTTTTTTTTCCCCCACCACAGATTACACAAGATTGCAGACCAAAATAAGCTTTACTGGCATTAAGAAGTCTTCATTATTTATAACTTTGGCATAAATATGCTATTCAATAGAATAAATATTTAAGATAGATATCGCTCACTCTCTTCAGTGAAGATGGTCGGTCTAAATACAGAAATTAACAGCAGTGTTCCTTATTTGGCCAGATGTAGTCTAGAAAAGCTGTAATAGTATTTTGGTCATAGGTTGATTGGTTATTTACAACCTTATTAATATAACTATCCTGGTGTATTTTGGCTTTATTTTATCATTATAAAGGAGCCACAACCCAATATATCTCAGGGCTGGGCATGCACTGCAAATTTTCAGTGGACTAAGCAGTTTGGTGAAGAGCTGTGAAGCAGCACGATCCCTGAATGACAAATTGCTGCCACCATAGAGTGGCTATGCACTCACATGAGCAAAATTGTACCTTATCATCACAGCTAATCTCCGTTCTGTGGGAAAAATCAGCTAAGCCAGGCAAAGAGCGCCTTTGCTGAAATATCTGTGTCCATATTAATACAACCACATTAACAGAGCTTTGATACTGCAATCAAATGAGTTCACAGTACCAGTTTTTGTGATGGGATACAATTTGGCAGCCTTTGCACTGGATCATATTTTGAGACTGACTCATCCCAATTTGCTGCTTTGCTGCTGTTGCATCTTCAAGCTGGTGAGGTCTTGGGACTAGGCCTTAGTTCCCCAAAATCTTGTTATACACATGGCCAAGATCATAAAATTGTGATTCAATGGGGTGATTAAAGGCTGGGTCCAAGTCAGTCAGCCCCCAGGATTACGTCTAAATTACTCTGGACTTTTTACTACTTTAACTACACCAGTTAAGGATGTTGGTTCGGAAAACCAAATAAATGGGAACAAGAATAAAGCCAATAAGAATAAAATGCAAGCAAGCAAGAAAAAAAAGATCCTAGAGACAAATTTCTTAGAAAAAAGTCAGTATCTGTGAAATCTGTACTTTGTCTCCATGTCTTTGAGATGAAAATATCGAGATATCATATAGCGAAAGTCACTGCATAATCAGGATTAGATTCATTCACATATGTAACTCTTACCTATTACAACAGCTACGGCTCCCAGTGCCAGTCCCAGAACCAATATTAGGGGTGTAATGAGTAGTTTTCCAGCTGAAATGCAAAATTCATTAAACAGTTCAGAGAAGAAATTTTTATTTTTTCCTTTCCAATAATCCATAAATATTTCAATATCAGAAAAATATTCTATTATTTTTAAAATCATGTATCTCTATAAATTGGATTCCTATTTGTAATTTCATCCTACAAATTCAGCCAGGAGCTATCACCACACAATCAGCTCCCTGCACACATTTCTCCCTGCCCTCTTCACCCACCACAACTCTTTGAGCACAGCTTATTTCATACATTAACAGCTTGCACTTATTTCTGTTTCCATTCTGAAATCCCTCAAGCATCGACAGGAATGTGATAGCTGTAAAGCTACTATCATTTGGCTTCTCCGGAATCCTGCTGCACAGCAACCAGCCTGGAGAGATGCCAAGCAAACTAGGATCTTGGAAAGTTTAGGTTAGCTCAAGGTGATGAGACCATCCCCTCTAAATACGCTTCTGCTCACTTTAAAAGGCTACAGTTAAGTGTTCGTGTACAGCTGTGATTTAGGTCTAAACCAAACCACAGCCAAGTCTATTTTGGATCTATGTTTATAAGGATATGTTCTGGTTCTTAGATGAGTAGGGCAGTCATGCTGAGCAGCATACTGGCTAGAGCATAAGACCAAGAGAAAATAAAACATGCTCACATTCTTTACTTCCAATGAGTTCATGATTTGTAGAAATTCAGAGTGAAGGCAGGGGTCTTTCTGAAACAGTGAATTTGAAACTGAACCGGAAGCCAAGGTATCTTCCTTGCATTGTGCACTTTCAATGGAAGAATCTCCCTAGCTCTGTTGGCTGAGCAGTTGGGCCAAAGACATCACTTTCCTGAGCCTGTTTCAAAATGCAGGAGGGCAGGCATTTTTACTGACATACCAGCAGTCTCATCAGGGACTTGAAATTTTGTGTTTCAAAGATCACCTCTAGAATGGGAGAAAAACTGAGCTTGTTACCCTCTCTCTTCCCTGCCCTTCCCTCTCTCAAGTCACTCATATCAGATTTCAGTATGTAGATTACTTCACTCAATAATGATGTAAACCTTTCCATAATCTGAGACACTAATTTGAGCAGTCTGAAGGAAAAATGAGATATTTTGGAAATATTTACAGCAGTTAAATGAACTGGTCCTTTTCTTGCTCTATTTTGATAGCTTTTAAATTCCATAGGAGTGTTGTGGATGGGAAAAATTCCTAGAAAAAAAAAAATTGGCAAATATTTGTATTACTCTAGTTGCTAGGCATCCTAATGGCATACCTTCTTGGGACTCCACTGTGCTGTGTTTTATACACAGAGAATTTGTCAAATACATTATTCAAGTGTAGACAGAAGAATGAATTGAAAGTGATGGAAAACCTCACAAAAGGTTCAAAAATAAGCAATTAAAAACATTTTAAACCATTACCAGAGTCTTCAATAATTTCAAGTAAAACTTATAAAAGATTTAAGGTAAGAACTCCTTACTTCATTAATAGCCATATAATTAGAATGCTAGAAAATTCTGATGTTTAATACCACAATTATTAAAAACATAAACCACTGAGCTGGTGACTGAGTATGCAGAAACAGTCTATGGAAAGGGCTAAGTTAGCCTTTGATTGAAATAACTTCTTTGCAGATGCAGAGAACAGTTCCTAAGCTAACACAAGAACTCGTTTACTTACATTTGACAACTCAGAGCTGAAATAAAGCATGAGTAGTCTTTCATTCTGCCTGTGAATATGAAGTTATGAGTATTGTGTAGTTCCAAGATCTTATACAATAAAATGACTTTTCATCATCATGAGACCATATCTTCTTTTGGTTATCAATGCATTATTTCTAAAGACTAAATTTCAAAACAAAATACTTTTTCTCTGATATAACTGTCACATTTAAATCCTTAGTACTTCTTTACCTTTGTAAACTAAAATTAACGAACACCACCAGGAGAATACCAGGTGAAACAAGGCTTGCAAATGTTACCATCAGGAAGAGTACAAACAGCAGCAATCACTGCAAAGCAGCAGGTAGGTACTATTTGCTCCAATAATTTTTATCTGCATTGTATGAAACAATCACAAAATGCTCAATTTTACGTGTCAGAATTAAAAATTACCTTATATCCAATTCCAGTTTGACAAACATCATTTGTCATAGTGTGAAGGATTATGAGGCTCTTAATCAGGGGGAATCATGACACACCAAGAAATGTCACTACGAATGTTTGCTGCAGGCACTAAACTGCCTAAAGAAGCACTGTCCTATGTCTGTTAGCCCAGAGACTGATAGCAGAGAGAGCAAATGTAACAGCTGCCCCAGAGAGCTGAACAAAATCTTGGGTCATTAGCCCATGTGGTGAACTCAGCAGTAGATTATGACAGCCAGTTTGCTGTTGTCCAGAGCTAGTTTTTAAGGATAACTGAAGAAGAAGCAATTGAAACAGAACCTTTCTACAATTGCACTCAAACTAATGGTAAACAATTTCTCTACTGGGTGGCCCAGCATGAAGATGCAGACATTTGTGGCAGTAGAATAACTGTATCTGCAGGTGTCTCAGAGGGGTTGCCTTATTTGTGATACAGAGAGTC
The DNA here is from genome assembly GCA_013400735.1 of Pomatostomus ruficeps. Lineage (NCBI taxonomy): Eukaryota > Metazoa > Chordata > Aves > Passeriformes > Timaliidae > Pomatostomus > Pomatostomus ruficeps. Next base: position 51,705 of record VYZT01041029.1, read on the forward strand.
ACGTTTTTCTGCAAAATAACGTAGTATTTCAGGAAACATGAGGGAATACTTTTCCCTTGCATAACTTTGGGTTTAGTTACAGATTTTAGGGTAATATATACAAACCCCCATATATCCTTAGAAAATTCTTTGCCATGTAAAAAATTAATAAACTAGTTTTAGAACACAAATTTGATCACTAGTATATGAGAAATACTGAATTTTATCTTCTAAGTCAAATATCATTATTGTTTAAGCACAGATAATAAAAGTGTCTACTTACAAATCAAAACAGCAATATCTATGGAGACATAAGTTCTAAACAAAGTTTGCATTTGTTCTTAAAGAGTCCTATCAAGTGTATAGAGACAAATTCTTACAAGCCAGACCACCTAAAATATGAAGTTGGTAAAGAAGGCTGGATCACAGAATTGCATGCTGCCTTCTGCAGGGCTCAAAGCCATGCTTACCATGAAGTGAACCTTGTGCTTTGCTTGGGACAGGAGTACCTGCCAGTCAGATCTGAAAACATCCTGCTTTCAGAATCCTATCTGAAATGCTGGTTACCATGCAAAAAAAAAATTCATTTGCTTTAATAGCTTGATTACATATTGTGTCATGTTACAGATCCACGAAATACCTAGCAATTGATTTTGAATACAATTCATCCAACTGAATCCAGGTGATATTCCAGTGGCATCTTAAGTACACTTAAGACAGCTGAATGTGTTTTTCCTTTCTGTACAATTCTCCACTGACTCCAGTTATAACCAAACATTTTGCCTTCAACAATTTATCCAAACAATTATAAAGAGAATGAAATCCCCAAGTCTGCTGGGACAGAAAAATAAAAACAATTTCACTTGACTGTACTGGTCACGGGACAGGTTCTATAAAAACCATGCTGGCTAAAGAAGGGAGAGAAATGTCAGAAATCACTTCTGCTCTTGGGTTTTCTTCTTCCCAAGATCACTATCTCCTTTACATACCAGCTGGTTTATGAAGAAAAGTATGTTTAAATTTATGCTGCCATAAATACTTTTCCCTTATTTTTACTGCAGAGCAGTTTGTAGCTGTATACACTTGCTTTTCAACAGAAACCATGACAGCATGCCAGCCTGCCATGCAGTGCTCTTTCTACACACTCCACCTACACAGATTTTAGAAACAACCCAAAAACCCTTCACTGCACATGGCTACAAAAATCACATTCACTTAAGTATTTCTTCTCCATAGCAATAAAGTAAAATAAGTCATACAAAACCTCCACATGTCTATGAACACCTCACCAGTCTCCCACAGATAGCCGAGATAACATTCCTTTAATTTCCACTACTTAGCTGACTAGCAGAGGCATTTTTCTACAGGAAATGCAACGTTTGTTTCTTACTACATGTTACTAAAATGTAGAGACTATGCTTTTAATGGCCTATCTGCTACCACCTCTTCTTCTGCTGACTTTCAGAACAGAACCAAACCTCAGGCTTGTGCAGTAACATCTACTGATGATAAAGCTCCTCTCTTGCCTGATAAAGTATTTGCATATTTACATTTACAGTTCTAGCTGCTGGGACCTCCCTGAGCCTGGGTGTGATCCCTAACTGGAATTCAACATTTCTGGGTTTTAAATTTGACCTTAAGTGATTAAGACTAGCAAGCTATGGTTCAACACATAAAACACAAACAAACAAAACAAAACACAAAATAATATCAAATATCGTGACAAAGTAGAATCTGATGGAGGGTCCATAAAAGAAAGATAAGAAAACATCAACAAGCTATTATTATTTACTCAATTTCATAATAAATAGCCAATGAAATTATCAGGAAACAAACAAAAAAAAACCAACAGGACTTTCTCCACACGACACACAGTGAAATCCTAGAGCCTCTACCAGAAATGTTGCGGAATCCAAAATATAAGAACTGTTAAAACTAGTGAAGGATCCATCCACTGACAGTTACAAAGCAAAAACCTTAACTAAGGAAGTGTCTAAAGCAATAATTACTGGAAACAAACAGGAAGTGGGATCTTATTTTTAATTGACCACTGCTGGGGACAGACTCACTAGGCAGAGCTTTATACCAGTCCAATTAACAGGCACAGATTAATTTTGTTGAATTCTATTTAACAAAGACAGATGATCCTTGCAAATTTCCAGCACTGAAAATGGCAGAATCCACAAACTTAAACTGACACTGTATCACAGTTTGGGATTATGCCTTCTTCAAAAAGTCAGAGAAAAGCTCAGGAGGTACAATCTTACACCAATATAATGCCTGTTTAAAAACAGATGTGAAAACCCACATGTGTACTTGTGTGGAGAAAAAGTAGAAAAACCTAGACTGGCTCACACATGCAAATCATAGCCAAAATATACTGCAATGGAAGAAAAGCTGTGAGCTCAATTCCCAAATTCAAATCTGATGCAAATTTTTGAAGCTTTTAATTTTTTTATTTTCACGTCTGAGTTCTGTTAGGTCTCTGGATTTTTTGGTAGTTATTCATAAAGTTTATCAGGATCAATATTAAGATCTAGAGCTGTAGACATGACAGAGATTTAAGGTCATAGGTAGTGATGCAGAATTCTCTGAACTATTGTCAACTTGAGTGTTAACAAGCTATTATAAAAATGTGGGCAATTACTACATGTGCTGGCAGATTTAGCTACCTCTGTCTCTAGTCAGATGATGAAAATTCTTGTGAGAAATCACATCGTATGACAGAGGGAGTCTTGGAGAGACATTTTTAACAGAAAACCCTATGAGAAATGTAATCTGAGGCTTTGAGCTTTGCTTGGTTTATTAATTAATGCAAACCACAAGTACACTTGCATATAGGAGATGAAAATCAAAATATCTTATACCTTCTCTATGTGTGATCTTGTAAATATGAGCATACACATCTTTACCATGGAGCTTTAACATCTGAGGCCAGGCTGAACAGGGCTCTGAGCAACCTGATCGAGTTGAACATGTCCCTGCTCATTGCAGGTGGCCTTTAAAGGGCCCTCTCAGCCCAAATTATTCTATGATTCTAATAAATTTACCCACGATTCTGCATGTGAGCAGCATTGACGTGGTAATGCCTCCAAGTACAATCTTTTGCTACAGCAGAGACTAATTACACCAAATGTAACAAGATCTATTTAAAAACAGCTTACATTGTTTGCCATTGTGGCTATTACTAAAAGATCTTCTGAAATCTTACGAAGTGCTTTGAGACACTTGAAGTTTAAGCCTAGATTTATTAATGAAGGTTTATATTCATGTGTCCTAATGCCAGCATTGTCTTCCATCTAGATTAGATCTTCTCGTGTGTTGGAATTTATCCCTACAAAATGTATGAAGAGTAGGCACCTCCAATCATTTTCAATTTTCATCCCCTTTCTAGTTATTTCTGTACCTTTAAGTCACCTCTCAAAGTTTGTTACCAAAGCCTTGCAAGCTCCTGAGATCAGACAAATGGGCTTGGATGACACATTGTCACTTGTTTAACAAGCATTCCAGGTTTGTGAATCTCCCACAATATTGCAGAGCAGCAAGACTGGCATTTTTATTACCAGGTCTATGAGTTTGTGTGTCAATTCTTGTTACTCTGGAAACCACCTAGGTTTCTTACTGGAACACATCTGGCTCAGGAGTAATGTTTTCACCCTAGGTCTGCTTTTTCCCACATGTTCCATCTCTTGCCTTTACCTCTACAATCAAACTCAAAGCATTTCCTCATCCTAGGTGAACTAGAAGTCATCTCCAATTTTTAAGCCTTAATTCAAAGTACAAAAAGTTCTATTTTCCTTAATAGGTTTCCAGTTTTTGACAGTTAATACAACCATTTCCTATAATATTATAGGTCGCTTTACATGCTGTAAACTCCCTGCAATGACTGAACTTCACATATATGTAAGACACCACATAATGTAATAATCTGTTATCTTGTGCTTCTGTAGGTTAAGACAGATATATATCTGGTTCAAAAGCAAATTATGAGTGCTTTTTTGTTTAATAAAAAGATATTTTTGGCATTGTACTTTTGTGAGCAAGTTTAATGTATATAAGTGTTATTTTTTTTAAACTGGATTTTATTTGAACTAAAGCTAACAGTTAAAATAGTGTCCTCCTATTTATATGGGAAAATCTGAGTTTTTCAACTCAGATCAGGTTCAAATTCAAAGAGCACTTTATTCAAACAGACTGACATGAAGGTTAATTTACATAAGGTTCCTCCTCTGACCCATTTCTCCTATATACCTTTAGAATAATGAACGCAGCCAGCAACATATATATTGACAGCATTTTTCCAGTTTGCTTATGTATTATTAAAAAAAAAATCAGGAAACAAGCTATCAGAAGAGGACACAATACTTAGTCATACACAGTCCATCTAAAAAGGGAGGGCAAATGCCATATATTTAAATACACCTAATATCCACTTTCAGAATAACTGAAAAACAAGTTGCCCATCCAATACTTTAAACCACTGGTTTTAATTTAACTGTAATTGCCCTATACCCCCAGTCACTTCGTTGTGCAGCTCTCCACAAGGAACATTAATCCACTCACCACAGACAGAGCCTCGCACTAATCTCCTTAAATGTGGTCTCTCGGGGAGGTAGCGGTATTTGCATCCAAAGATACTGAGGTTTGACGTGTGATCTCCAAAGAAGCGCAGCTGGCGGTACCTCTCCCCGCAACGGTAACAGAAATTAGTGTTACACTGTGAACAGGTCATGTGGTCACACCCTTCAGTTCTCTGGATGTGGATCTGTACAAGCAGAAGGAAAACAGAAATATTATTTTTCCCCCCTTCCTAAGCACAGCCAAGTGGGCACGACCCAGGGCAGTTCATGTGCCAGATGAAAAGAAGCTGCAAGCAACCCCCGCTAAGTCCGTATTTGCATTAATTAATACTGCAGCTGGCTTAAGACAATAAAGTTTTTCTAAGACATGTTACAGAGCATTAAATGTGAGTTCTATTGTTTCCAGATTCTCATTTCCTACATAATCCTCCTTTTTAGTTTAAACACTCTTCATATCAGATGAGAATTCTTGCCCTTACTGAAATTTTGACTTTATTTACTGAAGTAGATATGTTAGCACCAAACTTCATTAAAAATAAAAGCAACACAGTGAATATAGTTATGAACTCTGTTTGACCCCTCCACAGATGGGTTTCCCTCTTAGGCCACCTGTGGCTCCACTCCCTTTTCCATCACAAATTGATTTGGCATTTTGTAATAAACACCAGAAAGACACTGCTGTTACAGTGAGTGATTTGAGAAGTTTGGATGTTTTTCGCTTCTTTAAAAAAAAAAAAGGATTCCACAAACTATATGTGGAATAAAAAATTATACCAAGCTTTCATGATACCTACAGCACAGCAGGAAGCAGGGCTGCCCAGGTTCTACAGCCATCTTTCTACTGACTGCCTGCATAAATAGCTCGCCATCCTACATTCCAAGGCCACATTCCACAGTGGAATGGTAGATAGCCTAATAATTGAGGTTGAAAGTGATGCTAGGGGGTCATTTATTTTAACCCCCAACTCCAAGCTGGGCTAACTCCAGCCAGATCAGATTGCTCCAGGTCTTATCCCACTAGATTTAAAAAATTTCCAAGCATGGGTATGTCACAGCCTCTTTGGGCAATCTGTACCATGCTTCATCATCCTCCCTGGAACACTTTTTTCCATTACATCCAATTTGAATTTCATCTGTTGAAACTTGCAACAGATAAATCGATGCCTCCTGAAACTCCTATACTTATCTACATGTATTTATTTTGCAGGGAGGGACAGGCAAAGACATGGCATCACCACTCAGTGGCCCTGCAAGCACCAGAGACACTGAAAGCTCAGTGAGCTCAAGAGAAGCTCATGACTCCTGGGGTATCCAACATTCTTGAGAGGGTTGAATGCATTTGTTCTCTGGTGCTGATCAGGGGTGATCTGGGATCTCACCTTGCTCACCCGAACATCTACTGAAACTGGCACTTCATACATGTAACAAAGTGATGCCCTCCACCAGCAAGACTTGTGGTAAAAGAGTTACAAAGGTAACAGTGGTTCCAGCTACACCTGCCAGCATGCCTGTGTCATAGCACTGATCTCAGAATTTGCATTTCTGTGCTTTCAAATGCTGCTTTTACACAAAAGAGGGGAAAGACATTCACAAAAGAGAGAATTGAGCTATTAAAAAAATATTTTATAGTGGGAATGTATTCTAGTGGACTTAAAATTTGTCTGACTAAGCAAATATTCCTCACTATCCCAAGGAATTCTGCTGTATCACAGGCGTCCTGTTTTCCAGAAGCACCTGAAAACACACCATTTCTGATGAGATTTATAAACCACTTGACTTCAGAACTTTCACAGTTAAGCACTGACAGCAGGCACAGTAGAAAGAGAACTCTACCTAATATACCAACTTAAGCATAACTTAAGAAGATACACACTGTTTTCTTCTAAAAGGGACATTGCATTGTCAGTTCGACTTCTTACTTCTTAGGCTACACGTGAAAAAAAATGTTGACCCTGTTTATAAAGCCATAGTTTATTTAGTGTAACTCCTATGATTAACTTGAACTGAAATGAAGGAATTTTAATAGTGATTTAATGTATTTTAACAAATTAACTTTAAAATTTAATTAATTTTTCAGGAGACAAACTCTGATAGCAACTATATAAACTTTTGTAATTTAAAAGGTAACTCTCCTCATCTGCTGATTCCATCTTAGAAATGTAAATGAGGGAACTAGATCTTGTGACACTAGTGAGAATTAACTCATTTTATTTTCTTTTTGAATCAAGACTGTTGAATTCTCTTCTCTCTTCTCTAATTTACCAACCCAAATAAGTTACCATCCATCCTCACTGGAATACTGTAGAATCCTGGAACTTATAAAAATCCTAGATGCAAACCAAAACTACTTCACATTTCAAAAATAAATTAATTTTTATTGGTAGTAAGAACTTCAAAGAGATGCTAGCAATAGTTTTTTATGTTCTATCAGTCTACCTTACAGAAATATTCACCTTTTAGAAACTGCCTGCCATCCTTCTACCCAGGCCTTCCTAGATGCCACCCAGCTCCAGTTAGTCATGCATTACTCCTGTATGATTTGTCAATCTACTTGTTTCTGCCCTAAGTTCTCCTGACATACTGTCCTCTCAAAACATAAAAGGAGTTGATAAGGATTTCTTTTCTTACGGACACATACTGCAACTCACGCACTTTGTGTTTGCTTCTTCAAAAAGCAAACCATAAAAATACTTTAGTCAATACTCATCTGCACATGTAACTGTCTTCAAATGCTGCGTATCTGGAACAACTGGTTGTACTTGCCTGTATCTTTTTATTGCAAAAATTTTCCTTTTTGCCAGTGAGGAAAGACTTGATTAAAAAAACAAGGTAAAAAACCCCAAAAACCTTAGATGCAGGGCTTGGATTCCCTATCCCATGCTTTGCAGACAGACAATGCCAGGTGAACTTTGGATCATTTGGTCAGGCTGCTTTCAAGCCTAAGCCATGACACCTCACCAGATCAACTTCAGCTCGGGTTCACATGGACATGCCTCCCTGCCCTCTAGATAATCCACTGACAGAGATGGGTTACGAATCTATAGGTTGAGAAGGCGATCACGAATGGCTCAGATATCATGAGTGTTCCTGCTCCACTGACAGGACCACGGCACATGCGAGGCAGCCAGGGAACACGCAGCGCCAGGAATGCTGCTGGCTGTGGGAATGCTGCAGGCCAGGGTAGAGGGGACACTGTGACAGCACGGTGACTGCAAGCCCAGCTTCTGCCTCCATGCACTGAGTCCCAGCTCCAGGCTTCATCCTGCACCCGGGGCCTGCTCAAAACGAAGGATGAACGCTCACCCTTACAGGGGGAAGGTTTAGCCATTCAGAAACCCTAGAATGGCTCCCAGAACAACAGGGGCGAAACCTACACACCCAGGGCAAACACCCAGTTCAGAGTCTTAAATAGATAACTGTAGTAGCACAGTGGCTATTCCAGACCCTCACTTTACCCCCCTCTGCATGTTACATGTCCTCTCATAGAAATCTACAGAAATCACTGCCAAGAGTTCTGAGGATGAGTGGCCATGTCATCTTCACCCATGAAGAAAATCTGCACAGCTTTATCCCTTTGTATACAAACAAGGAATCTCCTCCCTCCAGAGGATGAGAATTAATTTGCAGACCACCTCCAAAAACTATGCTCTGAGTTATTTCATAATGCTTCTATGAATCAGAACAGATAAGAAGTACACACTCCTTTAATTTCATTGACATGCTTGTTTACTCAAATTTCTGCTGCTGTTCAAAGCCTTCTGAGCTAGAGCTGCTATGTGGTGTTTATCCAGACAGTGTTGTTTTTGAAATCTATGGTAAGATAACACCAACATGGAATAGTTCCTTGGTTTGCTGTACTGCAAAAACACTTGTGGAAACGAGCATTTTGTTGCAAACATACCAAGAAATTGTAAAAAATAGCCCCCGAAAACAGTAGTGGGGAAAGACAAATAAGGCTATAGATTCTGGCAAATGACATCCAATAACATGTAGCAAATTTGTACTTATTAGCCAACTTACTCTAGAACAAGACCAGCACTTTCTGGCCAAGTCTTGTTGAGAAAAATGGTCTATATCGACTCTCAAAACAGTGTATAGTAAATGTGGAAAAGGCTCAATTTAAAAAATATATGTTGAAATTAAGTTAAGATACAGTTTAAAAAAGTAGCATTATTTTCATATTTCTATACTGACACACAGTCACAACCTAACCTACAATTAAATATTTGGACAGTGTGTAACATTTTTATGTTATGTAAACACATCCTAGAGAGAGCAGGTAAATACAAGCTATTCCTATTAGATGCGCTAGAGCTGTGTCCAACTACAGGCAAAAGTAATTAAGTTTAAGCTTATCTAATGGTCCCCACTACAGTCACATTACAAAGGATTATGTTCTTTCAAATCTGAACCACTGCAATACTCGTGAGTATTTGCCTGAGGATCTGCCTCTGTATACATATACCCTGTAAGTATGTTTTGATTTTCTCACCTGCATGCCCAGACAAGATAATGCATTCAACTTCTCCATGGTACAGCTAAAAAGAGTCTGTGTGTATATGTATCTGTGTGTATAAATAATTCTCTTCAGAAGATATCTGTAAAATATGGTCACAGTTTACACTGTTACCAGTATCGCACTTTGTAAGTTACCACTAATTCTACAAATTACTTCAGTAAAGAAATTGTACCTTTACTTAAGTTTCTACCTTGAATTTCCATTCATTTCAGTTTTAGTGTAAAGGTCAAATACTCTAATTGTTAGACACAATTTAATCTTGACTTTCCGTCAATCTGTTTGTCAATTTTGGCTGCTGCAAATTTTCAACCAAAATATGAAAGAGGTTGAAAATAAAGTATGTTTTCATCTTAAACATTGCCTCTGTGGACCTAGAACATGGATAGATCAAATAGTATGTTACAAACTATTTTCTCTGTCACTCTTTATTTTATTTGGAAATATGATTATCATCTGATTCAATGTTGTTTTATATAAAGGTTTTGGAAGGAGGGATGGCTGGGAGAGGCAGAGAAGTATTAAAGGTCCCCCCGACTCCAAATTGTTAACTGTCAGAATGCTTATCCCCATGTGCTCAAACACCTACTAAAGATTTGATGAAGAATGCTGCTTAAGATGTATTTTTTTCAACTACTCGAAGATATGTTTTTTGAACTAACTGCTGGATAAGTGGTACTTTTGACACTTGCAGGTTATTGATTTGATTTAAGAATAAACAGTGTGTTGAGAGAAACATTTTGGAGACTGTAGGCAGGAAGAACTTTTTTCACCTCTGAAGGAAAACGTATCAAGAGTTGGGGTATCAACACAGTTTATAAAAAGGTTGGATTCTTTCTCCAATATTCACTTACAATGCCACATTACCAGGAAGGACTTAGCAGAGGTTCTTTTTCTGTGCTAGTTTCGTAAGTTTCCATACTGCCTCCCACCATATAGGAGGTTTTATTTTCCTTTGATTAAGAAAAGAAACTTAAAGTATTTTTTAAATTAGCTGCCAAACTCATGCAACTTCATGGTTCTTGGTCCACTTTCTTAATTTTTTGGACACTATATTTCAAGGTACATCATTCCATTGTCATAAAATCTGAATGTGGACACAAGTCAAACAATTAAAATCAAAACACATACTTCTTCCCACTCTAAAAGGAACAAAGTATTTTACTTGAAGACTTCCCAGAAAATAAACATTTTTAGAACTAGCTCAAACATATCAACTCTTACCAAAAAGAAAACTTAAAAAACTCTGTTAAAAGGTCACATGTGTGCAGGAAGAAGGGTAAACAACCAGCTGCTGATTTCAGAGCTTTCCAATTTTCCTCAGTGTTTTGAAATCTTTCAATTTCAAGCTATGGCATCACAGGCATGCATTTCTCAAAGACCAAAATATGATACTTAGTAAACTGATGAACATTTTCTTATTTGCACACTGTAAGGCTCAAAGCGGGACATACACTTTGTATGTTTACAAGTAAATCTTCCCATTCAATATTTATTTTCTTGAGCTTTGACTTACTACTCTGTTCTTAGCTGTGAAAAAACCAGTAAACAAATTTAACAGCGGCCTTCACTAAGTGTAACGGGAGCAGGGGTGTGCAGGGCTGTTGCATCTCATTTGAGTAGTGGGAAATACTTCCTATCTCAGAATGGATTGATGACATTTTTAGGGTGTGGAACTGCATTTCAGTGTTGAAAATTAATTAATGAGAAAGACTTCAGAGAATCATCTAGGTTGGAAAAGACTTCTGAGACCATCAACTCCAACCATGATCACCTGACCATGGTGCTGTCACAAATCCAGTCATTTCTTAAACACCTCCAGGGCTGGTGACTCCATACCCCCTGGCAGTCCATTCCAATGTTTAACAACCCTTTCTGCAAAGAAATTCCTTCTGATGTATGGCCTGCACCTCCCTTGGTGCAGTTTGAGGCTATGCCCTCTTGTCCTGTCACTGGTTGCCTGGGAGAAGATGTTGACCCCCACCTGGCTGCACCCTCCTTTCAGGCAGTTGTAGAGAATGAAGAGGACCCCCTGAGCCTCCTTTTCTCCAGGATAAACAACCCCAGCTCCTTCAGCCCCTCCTAACAGGACTTGTGCTCCAGACCCTTCACCAGCTCTTTTGCCTTTCTCTAGACTCACTCCAGCATCTCAAAGTCCTTCTTGAAGTGAAGGGCCCAGAACTGGACATAGCACTCGAGGTGTGGCCTGTGAAGTCCCACCTTGAGGCACAGCTTGTGAAGACCTAACATTCAATCCTACAAAACTTACGGTTTTGCCAAGTCTTAGTCTCCTTAGTTAACTTCTTGACAGAGTATTTCCAGCCTTACTCAGAAAGGGAATACACTCAAACTCTCTGGAAATCCTGACAAAGGGCACTGTATTTCCCTAATGCTTTCCATTTCGTTAAAGCTTTATTTTAGGATTAATTTATTCTGCAACTAATTAACCCAAATATTTCTATGATTCTAGGATTCTAAGCATACATCAAAGCCCCCTCTTAACATTTTCCATAATGTTTCTTTTACGTGCAGACATTCTGCAGAATCAGAGCAGGAAAAAGCAAGAAAAACAGCTGACCTGTTTTTCTCAATGCATCATTCACAAGAAACTACACAGCAAGTGTGAATTTCATTTCCAATGTTGAGCAGAAGCTACAAATATTTATTTTAAATGTATGTTTGAACAGTTTGAAGCCACTACCTGCAAGCCAAGGGAGAGCAGCTCACCTTGCATTTTGGACACTTCTGGGCATTCCTCTGCCCGTGTTCGATTTCGTTGGCCCAGTGACGTAACAGCTTGTCTCCCTTCTTGTATTCTTTGCAGTTAACACCTTCATGCCAGGGAGAGTGGCACTTGAAACACCAGACAAATTGGCAAGATGGACACTGGATCTGTACAAATGAGAAAACACCACACATTTGCAAGCTGGGTGTTGATCCAATTAGAAAGCCTGTTTTAAAACTACTGCTCTTCAATCAAGAGAGCAGTTGCCCAGCAAAGATCTAACATCTTTTGAAGGATCCGTTTTAAAAACACAGAAAGTTGTGGAAGCTAGCTTGTTCTTTTCCTTTCTAAACGAGAGAAAATACAGAAGTAAGTGCTAAAGCCAAGAAAGGCCTCAATCAAATGAAGCACAAGTAGTTTGGTTTAATCATAGGCACTGCTTCCCAAATTGATTGTGTGGTTCAACTGACAAAAGACAGGATTTAGAAAGCTTATTCAGTTGCCTCCAATACATTTGTGAGAACACCTAAAAATTAGCTGACAGTTTTCAGGGCAGTGGATCTGTCTTTTTCTAGGAATAAACTTCACTGCCAAGGCAGTTACAGAATGTACTTGGTCTTCTGAAGGGGCTCTGCAGAACTCAGCATGGGTTATGAAGCTTATATTAGAAATGGTCCTGGGAAAAGGGGCCATGAGCAAGGCTCTCATCCAAGAGCCACAACTACCAACAGGAAGTCAGGCACCTCCTTTTGCTCTTGATTGCATCAAGGCAAGCTGAGGCTGTCCCAAACAGCCCACTTGCTACAGACCACACCTAATGGCAAAACCCACAAACAATATTTAAACTGAGAAAGGATCTATTCTTTCCACTCCCTCGGTTTTAAATCATTGTGTCAAACAGGTACCATCATCATCACGTCTTCTTCCACAGCCTGCTTTTTTTTTTTTATGAAAAGCTAAGGCAGCTGCTGTGTTTGCAGTTTGCAGGAGTAGTAAATAGAGGCACAATGTAGCTGCTTATCTGACGAAAGACAGGCCTCCAACCTGGATCATGACTAAGGAAAGCAAGAACTAGAAGCCACATTAGACTCAGGCACATCCACGTTTCTGCAACATGTTCACTTCTGCTGTGTTTGGCAGTAAAACATCTCAGCCTGAAAGAAGGGAACATCTCAGCCTCTCAAGCAACTGCTGAACCCTGTCCACCACCTGCAGTTGCAGTGTATGTCTGGCACTGCCCTGGCTTTGTACCCAGCTGATGGATGGGACTGAGGAATTCCACCAGCCAAACCAAGGGGTTTTGGCTATATCTGTGTCCAGACTTGATTCACCACCAAATCACGGACACATCTGTGCTAACCATGCATGGTGTGGGGGTGCTTCTCAGGAAACTAGAACATAGTTACATGTGAAGTCCGCAAAACAGATTCCTCAAGTTCTCACTCCCACCAGCTGCTGTGCTTTCTTGTTGAGTCATGACAACTGGCGGTTTGCTTCCTTGACTACAAGTAAGAGTACAAAGTAGGTGCTCTGATCTCCCTTATCTATTTTGCTGGGACTAGCCAAAATTATTTACACATGCAACCATAACATCTTGTTTAAAGGGAAACAACATATTAGGACTGAAACATGTGGATTTATTTTTTACCTGAAGACTTGTCCAAGGCCATGATAAAGTATAAAACAAAAGCAATACAAAATATAATTGGTGCCCTTTCTCAAATTAGTTGAGCCAGCAGCCAAGATGCTGAATCAATGGAAATACACTACCTTGCATCTCTGCTTGGCAGATGAATTCTCCTAACAAGACCAGTTTAACAGGAAGGACATTTCCTGCTCTGAGGAACCTAAAGAATGACATATATATTGCTACTAATCAAACTAACACAGAGCACGTATCAATGTTTCCACAATACTTTAAAAATAATATGTACAAGACAGTCATCTAACCTATCCTAACCCATATCTCTCTTTTTTCGTTTTTCTCCCCCCTGCCCTCCTAGCTTTGAATTTATGTCTTTCAACAACACATGTCACAGGCTCCTACTGCTGGGAAGACAGATTATAGCATCCCATTGTAGTGCTCAGTATTTGTTATGGCTCAGCCAAAGATGGAGCTTGTAGCCACAAGTAAGTGTTCTACAAGCTGAAAACTTTTGTCAGTTGCAGTATTCAGATGTCAGAGATAGAACACAGATGTTAAAAAATACAAAACCAAATCACCAGGTCAGGAAGCTGCAAGTTAAAGCTTCTTCCTTAAAAAAAAGGCAACATAATTTAAAACACAAGTTTTATGGGTTTGTTTTTTGTTTGGTTTGTTTTTTGGTGAATATCTGACAAATTAATTGCAGATTCTATCTTTCTATTATAGCATGCACATAAGTGAAAGCAATACAGTAGCCACCATTTAAACTTACACACGCACACTGACATCAGATCTTTCCAAATACATTAATCAGAAAGTACTGAAATACAGGATGAGGCTATAACCACAGGAACTCAAAATAAGATTTCTTACCACAAATGGCCGTGACTGAACTAGTGAGAACTCTGTGTTTCATTACCAGTTTCCTCTTCCACCTGTCACCCTGACAGCACCTTCCTCAAAACTGAACTAGTAAATAGTTTTTATATTTTGAATGGGCCACTTCACTTCTCTGTGGTTCAATGCTGTCTGAGTGTAACTTAAGCAAGCAAAGAAAACTATGTCGTTTAAGTAGTTATGAGCCTTATTTTTCTTGGAACTAGTGGCTGCAAACAAACTCCTGAAACCATTCAAACTTGGATGCAGTGTGATGCCCCTGTGCTTAAGGAACAGAAACAGAACAGGGCAATTACAGCAGCCTTTTACATTCTTATTCTACTCTTTCTCTGCTTTTCTGAAAGAAAAGTCCAATATGATTTGATTCATGCTTCAGTAGTTGTGCATAAAATCACCGTAGCACTGACACAGAAATGCTATCAACACATGATTTAAATCAGTAAAGTCTACTACAGTCCAGCAAAGCAGACAAACTCTATCTGCAAAACCCCAAGATATTAACCTTGTGTTTTTTCAAATATGTTTTTCCTCACACAAACATTTTTCCACTTATTTTATGGTTTCTATTTCTGTTGATTAGAATCGAGAGGATGGATATATACACAGACTTCTACACCATCTGGAGATCAGCCTCCCTTGAAATAGAAAAGATTACACAACTTTGTGTTCTAACTCTCTTGGTTCTCAGCTTTCTGAAACACTGACCTTTGAGGCTAACATCTTCCATTTTCTTAGCAAGCCTCTTTACTGCAAGCTACATTATCTATCAGTTTCCTCACATCACAGGAAAAGACTTTTCAAAACTGATAGATAATTTCAACACAAAACACCACTCAATGTGACCTGATGATAGCAAAACTGACTACACATGAAAAATACTCCAAGATTCTGAAGGTACAAAAAGCTTACTGGGATTTTCTGCTGTGTAGTAGAACAGTAGCTTTATAACAGGATGGCCAAATTAATTATGCAAATAACTGATCACATGAAATAAGAGTCTCTAGCTGCAGCTATTGTCACTTTATTTGAAAATAAATATGGGCTCCAGCCAAAACAGCTTCCTTCTCCTCATTATCAAACCATCCCCTCTCTTGCACCAGCTGAAAATAAGCAACAAACCAAACAAATTTTGTATCCCAATGGGGCTGATCTTTGATCCAGCTCCCAGTGTGACACCAAAACATCAACATAAGCAAAAGCAGGCTGGCAGGAACGAACAGCTGAGAGCAAGGAGGGAGAGCATGGCAAAATCACCACATCCACAGCAGCTGAGGCTCAAGGCAGATTGAAGCGATGTATAGCCATGAAGATACCTGCCACTTAAGGTTAAAATCTGATCCAAAAGTGAGGAGCTAATTGATATGAACTAGACAGATGAGCTCTATCACAGCATCTCTGCTGGTACAAATTCCTGATAGTTCCAGAACAACAACTGTCCGAAACTCTTCAGTAGTTCAAACAAAACATAGTTTGTGTAACAACTGCATTGAAAAAACATTTACATTTGTGAAGTCAAGCACTCAAGTCCTCCTTTTATGTGATGTGTCTCTTGACAGAAATGAATTCATTATGAATCTCACAAAGAGTACTGCTTCTCCATGGCAAGTGGCAGGTCAAAAAACTAAGAGGTGAAAGCCAGAGCTTCCTCACAGAACAAGTCTTCTTACTCACTCTTGTGAAACCTTTACCTGTTCCATGCACAGGAACTCAACTAGCAATTTTTCAATTTTTGCCCATTTCCATTGCACTTTTGCGTAACAGTTCTGACTAAAAGTCTGTTAGGGTCTTGTCTACAACCACATATTACACTCTCAATTCAGGATATATGAGGGGGAGCAAGGTTAATGCTGGATCCATTTGTGATAAAAATATTTTATACAGAAAATTAAATAATTGTCTTGTTGTTCTGTGTGGCCTTAAGTGGCACTAATGGTAGAAGAAAGGTTTGGACAGCAAGTTCTCCTTTTCTTCCCCTCCTTGTCCTCAATATACATGTTAACTTTCTAGGCCTAGTACACCAAGACTTGAATCTCAAGACAATTGAACTGCTGAACCTGAATCAGCTTAACTGACACAGACCAGCTACAGTAAGAAAAATTAATGTATAACTCTGCTGCCTCTTTAAATTTCCACGTTATCTGTGGAATACTATATCCAATTTTAGAAATAGCATTAATAACATTTTTAAAGTATGTTCAAATGAAGTCTTGGATTTTAGAGTGCTTTCCTGTTGCAGTGCACAGAAGAGTGAGCGTACTGGCTGTGCTGTGATCCTACCAACAGGCTTGTGCATACGTGTTCCCCACACGTGACTCAGTTCTCTTGAAGGCAACACCTGCAGTGCTGGTGCAGAATTCATCTGGCGCAGTTGCTGTTTATATTGCTTGCATGTGAACAGGGTAGCCTCAAAAGCCTCCAGTGAGATGTCTCCTACGCTATACACAAAAGAAAATGAGTCTTCACCTCCAAAGAACCTGCAATTCAAGACACAGCATGTATATGTAATCACACGAGAACCTAAGAAAACAGATAACATTGGTCCAACAGCTATGTGTGTACGTCAATTACTCACATATACTCCATGTCATATATATATAGTTGTCTTTTTAAACCTTCTCCCTGCAACAAAACTTCTCCTTGTGCTAAGCTTAAAATAAATCACTAAAACTGTACCTACACCAGAAAACAGCAGAGGTTCAGGCAGTATGCTGAAGCCCTGTGGACCATGATCATCCATACTGCTTGCTAGCATTCTCCCAATTATATTTCTGACTAGCATCAAGTAGACATTCTTGCACCCAACACCTGGCTCAGCTCAAAGGATACATTTTGCCAGAATCTGTTCCCAGGAGATTTAAGCTCTGCAGATCACAGCTACACATAATGTATCACCACATGACCAGTGAACTGCTTCTGGCTCGCACTATGCACCACACAGTCTCCCATTCCTTGTGATTGTGGTTTGTAGGGAAGTTGTGGGAACATTTTAACTCATAAAAGAGCACCAGTTATGCCCTGAGGAATGTTTTCAGATCTGTCAGGCCCATGATACAACAGCTGCACCACCTGTGACCCACACTTGTGGGACACTAACAGCCTCTGACACCTTAAGACGCAGCTGCCAAAGCATTACAAGCTCTGATCTATCCTAGATTACATCTGATGTGTGGCGATGATGAAGCAGATGGGTGAAGGAGAGTAACTGTGGGCCGAAGGAATTTTACTTGCAGTTTCAAATTTTTTTCACCTCCATGTAAGATGACAAGAATCTGAAAACACTGAGTCCAACAGACAGTGTGGCATGCAATTCATGCCCTACACAGCTATGCACAAATAGCTCATAACTCAGAATTAACTTCACCAGCTTTTCAACGCCAATGAACACACAACCTTCCACCTTTGAATCTTCATACTGGGCTGAATCTTACGCTGTGTAATTAGGGCTATCTAAACAGTCATCTAAACTCCTACTGAGGAGAACTGGTTTGTCGAGGAAAGGCCAGCTCAATCGTGAAATTAACCACAACAAATCTAATAACTGGATGGAAAACCAGTACAGAACATGATGCTGCAGACAACTGCTGTCTTCTGGAACTTAGATGGACTTTCAGCAGCTCAAAGCTTCTTCTAAACTCTTGCTTTTTATCTCTGATTAAAATCACAGTATAAGCAAATCTTCTATGAAAAGAAATCTAGAAGTGGTTTTTTTTCCCCTCTGTTTCTCCAATTTTTGCATTGTGAATGGTTAGACTATTCAAGAAATGTATAACCTGTGGTAAGGGAGTGAAGAAATCAAAACCAACAAGCAGGACAGGCAACAGCTCTGTTACTAAGGAAGGAGCAAAGCCAACAGCCTAACATCATAAATGCCCAGAATTCACTTACCCAGAGTTTCAGGGAAAACGTAAAAGTTGTGTGTCTAAAATTATCGTTTATAGTGATAATTCTCCTTCCAGTCTCTTCTGATTGTGACCATATTGCTTGCATGTCAGAAAGAAAACACTTTTTAAATTAAAATGTATGTCAGGACAAAATTATGCCATCTGCCATAAAAATACAGGCTGAAGAGTTCAACTGCTTGAACTGTTATAAGACAATTAAGTAGTTAAACAATGATGTACTACAAGTTCATATTCCTAATCCTAATCACAGCTCACACACAGCTTCAGTGAAGCAAAAAAGTTCATTTAATGCTCACCAAATGCTGTCCTACTTTTGCAGTGCCATCTAACCCACAGCCCCGGCAAGCATGCTCACTTTGTATTTGTTCTCCAATTTGGCAGGGGTAGGAATGTGGCCTCTCCTCCTGAAGGTTGTAAAGTGCTTGCACTGAGGGCATGGCTTGGTGCTGGAGTCAATGCGGCTGAGTTCCAGGAAGTATTTATACTTGATGATGTCGTCATGGGGGAGGTTATAGAGGACAGTTGTTTCATCCAGGTGTTCGCTGCACTCTGTGATGGGGCATTT